>JAECUM010073283.1:0-16072 GCA_016617855.1 Megalonaias nervosa | reverse complement strand
GTCTATCTATGATTTGAAATCACCGAATACAATTGTAGAACTGTATGACATCTTTTTATTATCTCCCCCTCTCTACTCTGTTGAAATTAGGTAAATATCAACAAGAAACTCGTTGTAACAATATCATCAGTATCTACGAATGACAGGATGTAATGTTTGTTTTACCGATTTTATTCAGACCTCAAACCAATGCAGACGAGCCTGCCACCTGCCGATGGCAAGATAGGGGAAAAGAAACAATCCTTACACAAGTGATGTGGGTGTCCTGAAATGGTTTTTGTCTCAGAAGCTAACAATGGCCAATTTAATACATTGTGAGTCACTTAACAAAGAGAAATGTCAAAACAATAACGTTTAACTGATCCATAAAAAGGTAATTACTTTGATAATCTGATTAAGTCCATGCGGTGATACGGATATCACAGATAATGCAATGAAGGTCACAAATAGAATTATATTCATCGAACTTAATTGACTTTATCCCTGCTAAGAAAATTATTCTTGAAATTTAAGCAGTAACGCGGTGGAGGATGTTGGGCTGGGGGTTGGGTTAGGATGTTGGGCATAGGGATTGGGGAAAAATAGATTGACATTTTTCTTGTAGGTTCTCTACGTGATAGACGATAATCCCATCTTTGATTTTCGTTATACATTTTTGGGCTGATGGTAGAATAAAATAAACATGCAGTTTACCCATTTTAAGACCGTTAGTAATTTTTCTTCTTTCTTTCTTCTATTCTGTTTTTGTCTTTTGTTTCTATATTTATCCGTCATTGAGTTGAGCCCCCTTTTCCTATATATGCATTCCTTTTTTCCCTAATATGTTACGAACAATTTGTGCATTACACTACCCGACATGCTTCTCAAAAATAAAAAGCATAGAAGAAGCTATTATGAATGTAACATCGTGCATACATAATTTACTCAACCCTCACCAGCCACCACCCCACCCCCAAAATACACTTTGGATGTATTTTCCTTCATCCACCATAGCTTATGCTACAATTAGTTCACCTCGAGGATGATAAAAACAGGGAAGACATCCTGAGAAAAAAAGTTAGAACGTTTGAATAGTGTGTTTCACAACTGACCAAGTTTGAAATGTTACAAGCTACGTTGAGAAAATGAGGCCAGCTTCAGTGCTTTCAAAACTGTATTGATTATTATTAAAATTGCCTACATTATTGTGAACATAATGACATGTAAAGTCTGATAAAATGGCATGTAATTCAGGCAGCGTTTGGAACTTTCCTTCTTACAGTCTGATATGATGGCCCGTAATGCATGCAGTGTTTGGTACTTTACAGTCTGATATAATGGCATGTAATTCAGGCAGTGTTTGGAACTTTCCTTGTTACAGTCTGATCTAATGGCATGTAATTCAGGCATTGTTTCGTTTTTCTTGTTACAGTCTGATCTAATGGCATGTAATTCAGGCACTGTTTGATTTTCGTTGTTACAGTCTGATAAAATGGCACGTAATTCAGGCAGTGTTTGGTACTTTACAGTCTGATATAATTGTATGTAATGCAGGCAGTGTTTGGTACTTTGCAGTCTAATATAATGGCATGTAATCCAGGCAGAGTTTGGTACTTTACAGTCTGATATAATGGCATGTAATGCAGGCAGTGTTTGGTACTTTGCAGTCTGATATAATGGCATGTAATGCAGGCAGAGTTTGGTACTTTACAGTCTGATATAATGGCATGTAATCCAGGCAGAGTTTGGTACTTTACAGTCTGATATAATTGCATGTAATGCAGGCAGTGTTTGGTACTTTACAGTCTGATATAATGGCATGTAATTCAGGTAGTGTTTGGTACTTTACAGTCTGATATGATAGCATGTAATGCAGGCAGTGTTTGGTACTTTGCAGTCTGATATAATAGATATTAATGCAGGCAGTGTTTGGTACTTTACAGTCTGATATAATGGCATGTAATCCAGGCAGAGTTTGGTACTTTACAATCTGATATAATTGCATGTAATGCAGGCAGTGTTTGGTACTTTACAGTCTGATATAATGTCATGTAATCCAGGCGGAGTTTGGTGCTTTACAGTCTGATATGATGGCATGTAATGCAGGCAGTGTTTGGTACTTTACAGTCTGATATGATGGCATGTAATGCAGGCAGTGTTTGGTACTTTACAGTCTGATATAATGGCATGTAATTCAGACAGTGTTTGTAACTTACCTTGTTTCTGTCTGGTTTAATGGCATCTAATTCAGGCAGTGTTTGGAGCTTTTTCTTGAGTCTGTCTTTTTACGGTATTAGTACATAAAAATGCCATGTCGATCCTTGATGAAACTGAGGATTTAATTCATTAAGGCGATCTAGCATTTTCATAAAGTTACAAGGATCGGTGACTTACAATACACAACAGTGAATGGTCATAAATACAAGATAAGTTTTGTCAATAGAATATTTTAGTATCCCTACTTAAAAGAAAAATGTACCCTTTATCAGAAAAATCTTTTTAATCTTTCGAGTTCGTTAAAGCAAATCTGAATTATGTATCAGAGCATGTGCAGTTTGCAGTTTGACCCGTCTTATAAGCTAGTACATATGGTATTTAGATTTTTCATCACTTATTGGCGAATATAGTCGGTATTTGAACTTTCCTTTGGATTTTAATCACTGATAGGTGAGTATAGTCGATATTTAGATATTTATTTGGACTTTCATTACTTATAGGCGAGTATAGTCGGTATATTTGGACTTTAATCATTTCTTGGCGAGTATAGTCAGTATTTGGACTTTCATCACTTACAGACGAGTATAGTCGGTTCTTGGACTTTCATCACTTCTAGGTGAGTATAGTCGGTATTCGGATTTCAATCAGCGCACCTAGCATTCCGTCCAGGTTGGATCCCTATAATTTATTAACAAGCGTCAGTAAAGTTAACCAGTCATGTTTCGATAAGATCAAATTTATGCCCTAGTAAAATTATTTCTTTTTGGTATCAACAAATAAAATTAATTTCGGGTGCCGATTTGTTGCTGTTTGTCTCTGTCTGGGTTCGATTAAAGTGCACTGGGACATCAACAGACTGGTGGAATTTTCAAGCTGAAAGAGAGTATTTTATGTACATTTAAGTCACACATTTCGCTGGTCTCATTCATTGCAGTCAAGATTATTGCAGACATCTTGTGCATGAAATCTGGATTTTTCATTCTTTATTAATCATCTGTTTTTATACCTCTGATTATCAATCATCTGATTTGGTATATTCAAATTAAAGTGTGTGTGTGTGTGTGTGTGTGTGTGTGTGTGTGTGTGTGTGTGTGTGTGTGAACATAATATCATTATTTTATAAAATTTGTTTCCTTTCAATTACTTTTCATAAAATTTATCGAATAGTTTACTTTCCTTGCAGGAAATATTTGAAATATGCAATGAATATTACAGATTTAGAGATTAAAACGATTTTAGAACATTCAACTCAATGATTCAAAATCATTGCATATAAATGGATTACAAATACCCTTATATAAAGGAGAGTCTTAAAAATGGGAGATAAAGGCAAAAGAAAAATGGAATAAACAGCATGTAGAGATTGTACAAAGGAAATAAATATATCGAATTTAAATGAAAACAAGTTTTTGAAAAATATGAAGAAAACATCTGTACATGAAAATCAAAAATTATTTGCAAAGAAATGGAAACAATGGAAACGTTATAAATATATCCATAGTGCTAACTATGGGCAAATGGAATTTAACAGTAATCATATTGACAATCTTTAGAAGTTCTGATTAATTTTGACGTATTCATTATTATTTTTGTTTGTATTGATCACATTTGCCTTAACGTTTAAGTCGTCCTTGCATGTTGATCTGACACAGGTGATTTAAGTAGTCTCTGAAAATCACTGTTTGTACCTTTCACGTTCTAATGATACGAAACTGTATGTGATATATCTTATATCTCAAAGAAATCAATTTTCTTTATTTCATCTAATGTGAATCTTTTGTTTACACAGATTTTGAACTTTCCTTTAAACTTCTGTAACCTGCTTTAAAAAGTGTTTATTTATTTAGTCCATCTTTTTTACGGACAGAACGAACTATATATTTACTTACAGAGTGAAATTTGTCCACTTCGTGCTTTTCTTTAATTAAGATTCTATTACAATCATTCATCAATGTCATCTGATTCATGATAAAATAAATGAACGAATACTTTTCTGGAGGGTCCTAAGCCAAAAGAGGTTTCTGGACCAGAAGGCTATCTTCTCCGACAAATGTTTTTATATTACAAGCTTTTTTAGCATCAATAAGTTGCAACAAATTATTTTGCCGGAGAAAGAGGATCCTAGACCAGAAACCCCACCCCACTCCCATATTTGGAGAGGTGGAAAGAGGTTCCCGAATCTTAGATTTATTTCTATTTAAACAATAAAATATTAATATAAAATGTCTTATTATCCACCATCAATAAGAAATGTTTGATTTGATCTAGCAAACAAATTTTTTAAAAGATTTAATTCAATCAAATCAGCTTCAAAATATACTGGCATAGCACCTAATATAATACGCGATTGTATTAAAAAAGTTGGTTATCATTTATCAGTCAGATATGGATCAGTGTGTGGTTATTCGCAACTGAAAATGACAAACGAATAAGAGGTTGGGTAGATGATCCTATGACACTTATTGACAACATGGTTGATATATTTTTTGATAACGATATTTCTAAAAATCTACTACTATAAATATTTGTTTAAAACAATAAAAATAAAAATAATAGTCCTCAGAGGGACTGTTTTTATAGACGGCACAAACATATTTACAGCATTATATATGAGGACTGCACAACACATAATCTTAATTATAAACCTTATTAAGGACAGCACAACCACTTGTGAACTCCTAGATTGCCAAACGACATTCTAGCAAGTTCAGTGAGTATACATATAATCTTAATTATAAACTTAATTAAGGACGGCACAGTTATATAAAACTTAATTAAGGACGGCACATACAAACAGGGGGCCTTATCTACGTCCAACAGATATTGTACACTCTCCCCCCACGTGGTGACATGGTGGGAGAGTGTATTTTTTTTCTTTTGAATTTAGATGGTTTCTACGGACCCCCCATCTTTTATAAAAATTGACATTCCAGAGTCTACCCGTCGATTACGTCTGTTACGGGAACCGAACCCAGGGCGTCAGTATGAGAATCCAACATTCTAACACTGAGCCATGAAATTTAGTTATAAATATATGTTCAAAAAAGTATTAAATAGTTACCTAACAAGAAATTTCTATAAGTGATTAGCATTACATTTTTTTATTTTTAAAAACGTTATTATAAAATTAATCGAGAAATCTAGATTTTATACATCTGCTCTGGTTAAAAATATTACAGTCTAAAGTATATAAAACGAAATCATTGATACAGCGCCTTATTACAGACAGACTTATACGCAGTCTGAAAATCGATAAATGCTCATTCCGCCTTTGTATTGTCCCAAACTACCGAGGAAATCAGCTATTGTGTCAAAATCAATACAGAACACCTGTTTCACTATGGCCCTATATATATAAACAAATTATTTCTCATTCTAAGGTTTTAAATTACTATATTATTTCATACCAGATGATTTTCATTGATACAGCGCCTTATAGACAGTCAGTCTGGAAATTGACAAATGCCCTAAATTAGCTATACTATATATGTCTGATAAGCACAGACGATTTACACTAGCTGAAAGATAGTATTATCTCCCTTTAAAAACATAAATAAGACAGACAGAGTTATATTTCTTCGCCAATAATTTATTTCTAAAGTTTAGACAAAGTTAATTAAAGATGTCACTGCTGGTACTGGCATAATGTCCAATAGCTAGTGTATTCATACCGTCCTCACAGTATCTCTTATCGTCAAAATTACTTAGTCCACGTTTTATAATAGTATCTGTTTCAGGTTTGTGACGATTTGTTCTGATAACATTTGTCTTAATAAAGCTGACATTACTGTTTAATGCTGCTTTAAATCATCAAATTGCATACATATTTTTACATACCCACGAGGAATACCTTTTGCTTTTTTTGTCAGCTTATTGTCATTTAAAATTAGGGCATACATTTTACTTCTTAACGCGACAAATTCCCTAACTGGCACAAACATAAACTCATCTTTCATTTTGCCAATAACTTTTTTATTTGCATCATCATTAAATCCACTACTTTCTGGATGGATAATCTGATAAATCAAATAGGTCACGGTGTTTATAAATATCTTGATAGACATTTTCACATTTTATATTATAAACTAGTGCCGAATCTGGCCACTGCTTTTTGGTAAAATTATAGTCAAAATCGTACATTAGCCACTTTGATATATCAAGTACAGTTGCACCAACATATATTGGTTTATTTAACTTTAAATTTGTCTTTCGTCGTTGTATAGCAACCAGATTTTCATTAAATATTTTCATACTGACAAAACCATCATCGTTAACTAATTTATTTCAGCGATTTATATCATTTACAATTTCAATATTTACTCGCCGTCTGATATTTTCCATTGTCTTACCGAACACCGAGTTGTTCATTAACTTGAAAAAGTTTTTCTCAAAGTCAGTTTTACCCACAGCACGACGTTTCGTATTTAAGTCAATATAAGTTGACATCCACCTCGACTGATTAAATTTTAGTACGCGATGGACTTTTCTCAGAATTAATCCAGCATCTGCTGCTTGTTTTAAATTTTTGTAATGTATCACGAAATTTCATTTATTTAGCAAATTTGGAACCAGCTTATTAATAATAGAATTTTTTTGCAGTTGTCACTGATCGTTGTTCAGGTCATAATAAACTATAATCTATTATCATAGACTCTGTACAAAATGGGTAGTCGTTGTGTAGATCATGTAACGAACTACGATAATCCAGATCAACTTCAACAAAGTATGAAATATCTTTCGGTAAATCTTTTTGAGTTTCTTTAAGAAATTGATCTGGAGTTATCCAATGAAATCCACTGCACGGCATCGACTCTGACATTGCATACCCATACAAATTAATACAATCTAGATAAATAATATAATTTGATGGAAGATTTTTATCATGATTTTTCAGATATGTATTATTAGCTACTGTATATTATTTTGTTATAACACTAATTCCGCCTCTGATACCTTTTTCAATAAAATTAAACATATCAACATCTGTCAAGAGATCCAGTTCTATCTTACTTGTTTTTAGCAGAGCATCCCAAGATAGTCCTGGTGCAGAATAATACCAGCAGGGATCTAATCCATAAATTTTATGACTAACTTGACGAAAACTTTCAAAAACATCTGCTAGTAGTAATACATCTGTTTTCAAATATAAATCATGATAATCACCAAATGTTTTACAACTAAATTTATTCCAAATATCTTGTGCATATTTGTACTCGTCGTCTGTAATATTTTCATTTTTGAGTTGCGAGTAAAATTTATCTTTATCAAAAAGAGACGTTTCATTAAATCTGCTCCAGTCGTCGAGATGCTCATACGGAAAGATACATTTTTGTCAGATCGACATAGTTTTCACCAAAGAAACTTTTTAGATTAGCGAAATTACAAGCTCATCCAATGATGCTGCCATAAATTGCAGACTGTCAATAAAACGCAATTTGCCAATAGTAACTCACATATACATTTCAAAATTGTTAAGATACATTTTATTGTATTATTTAATTTTAGTTTAGACTTAATTTCTTCATTGCCAAATGCCTCTACAATGATATGACTGTCATAGCCTCGAAAGTTATGTAAAACTACAGGAATAAAATTTGGCGCATGAAATTTTAGATTGCAATTGTTATGAGCTGCTCCTCGATACTGACCGGTCAGATGACAGTGATCGCGCACTTTATCATCGCCTAATAACTTCTCGCAGATATGACAATTAACTACATTATCAAAATCAAGTTTTTGTTTTTTGGATGTTATTTTCATTGGAGCTGTTTTGAATAATTTGTTAGAGATCTTATTAACTTCGTTTGTCAATTTTTTTAGTAACCATACGGCAGGACTTTCAGACTCACCATTTTTACATCTGTATAACTTTACTGGACCTGAAACATTATCATTAGCACAACAAACTACTTTATAAGCTGCTCCACAAGGGACATGTTGCTGTATTTTTCTTGTACTTGATTTATTTGGATTATTTTCTGCGCCGACCACAGGAACAAGTAGACACTCAAAATCAGCATACATTACAAAAGAAATACTTAGTTTATGATAATAATTTTTAAATTTTAACACTTTTTCTTTTTCTCCTGGAATGGTTATTCTTTGAACATTGACACAGTATTTGAGATGTTCTTGCAGTTTTTCATCTTTAGAAAAACCTTGTAAACATCTGTAACAGAAATATTTCTTATTTTTATTTTTATTATATTGTCTGCCAACTAGTCCACTAAAGTTTTTTGTCAAGCAATAATGTCCTTTATAAAATAATAAATTTATTGTCTTTTGTGTAGCATTTTCTGAGATATATCTCGGGTAAAAATTTTCTTGGTCATCTAGTCCGAAAACGTTAGCAGAAATATTTTTTTTATTTTTCAAACTTTGGTATTTGATTTTCTGCTACAGGAAAGTTTATTCCACTAAAATTAAGCTCGTCTTTGTACGGCAGATATTTTTCAACCCGATCGCTGTTGTCATTCTGATGATGTTTGCAGACAAAATTGCCCAACGGTAGCATTCGTTATCATTGTTTCTGACATTTATACAACATTTTTTGGTTTTAATTTTTTGAGGGAGATCAACGTAAGAACTACCACGAAGTACGTTATATTTCATTGTGTGAAATAAAACCTCTTTTATCATTTCAAATTTCCAACCCGATCCTGATGAAGTAAATTCCTCCAATATTTTATTTATTTCTTGATGTATTTCAACTGCGACCGAGGAAATATTTGTTCCAGTTAATATTTTTTGTGATTTAGCTGTTAGATATGGTTCTGAAATTTTACTGCCGAAATTTGTGTTTTTAAAAATTATATCAATTACATCCTTTGCGATTGCATGTACTTTTAATAAAATCATATGATACTGTACTATTAGTTTGATACTTTTTATGAGCTGCAAGTTCTTTTGATATAACAGGTTGCAAAAGATGAAATAAATTTGTTGAGTTAAAATTTTCTAAAACATTTTGATTATCAAATTTGTAACTGTTGTCGTAGCCGGAAAATGATGTAGCAATTTTTTCTGCTTTGATAATGCTCTTTTTGGCAATATCTCGCAATTTGAACATTATATATAATATTTTTATATTTAATTGATTTTTTTTAATGTATTTTTCAATTAGAGATATAAAAATGCTATATATATATAATGTCCGAAATTCTGAGATACATTCGATTGACAGCAGAGGAACAAGAAGAATATCACGTACACCCAATTTATAATGGTTACGCTGGAAATGCATTAGGTTCGGTTATTCATATAAAATATCAAAAACCTTTTGGTAAAGCAACTCCAGCTGGAATTAAAATCTCAGCAAAAGGTGATAATACAGAAAGAATTGAAATGTTTAGAAAAGATTTTTTTATATATATTTTGTTCTGCGGAGAAATTCCAGCTGAACAAAGAGTCTATATAGTAAATAATTCGATTAATGATGATAATATTGAAAATTTAGCATTGCAAGATGAGTATCAACCTCATTCAATATTTGATTTATATGAGGCGTCTGACAAAGGAATTATTCGACATAGAAAAACAAAAAAAGTATTAGGAAATTTGCAAAATAGTGGATACCTGTTTGTGATGGTTCGTGGAACTAAAGCAGATTTTGTTAATTATCTCTCACATCGTTTTGTGCTTGAAACTTTTCATGGCGCTATTTCAAATAATTTGGTTATAGATCATATTAACAACATTAAATCTGATAAAAGGATTGAAAATTTAGATCTAGTTACATCAAAAGAAAATACCCGACGTGGAGATGCTGGCGGTATTAGATTTGCTAGATCAGTCATTTCAGTAAATTTAGAAACTTGTGAAGAAATAAAATGTAAATTAACGACAGCTGCTGCAAAATATCTTAAAATTGACAGCAAATCAATAAAAGATGTCGCTGACGGTAAAACTAAATCATCAACATCAACGTCAACATTTGATAGATTTATTTTCAAATATGATGATTAATGATGTTTCTTAACTCAGTTTTTGTTAAGCAACTATGTGCAAACATCAAAATATCATCTTTATCAAATTTTAGTGCTATAAACGCACTATTATCAAGTTTATTTTTTTTCTGCTGCTGTTAGACGTATTTTATCAGATTCACCTTGCATTACAATAACATTAACAGAATAAGCACTATATCCCGACAGACATTTTCGAACTGCTTCGGCTAGTTCTTTGTAATTTAATATATCAACTTTCTGATGATATTTTACGTCAGGAGATTTCATTTCGCTGGCCATTATTATTATTATTTAGATAAAAATATATTATAATATGAACTTAATGAAACGATTTGCTGATATATATGCTGACGATACAATCACTAATCATCAACGACAATTTTATACCAAAATATAACGTTATCTCAGATAAATCTGTTGGTTATAGTGAAGATGATATTTTGTACAACAATGACGATGATGATGAAGTTGTTGACGTTGTTAACAAAACAAATTACAGTAGACCGACAATTGGACCATGTAATGTTAAGTATTATATATAAAAAAATAATAAAATTTAATTTTACTATTACAGAGCAACAAATATTTTGGCAACTTATAAAACCTTTTTTAAATCTAAAAATAACTGGACAGCAAAGAAATATAAAATACGATTTTATTTTTGTTAAAATATTTAATTTGATGCCGGTCGATAATTCAAGAAAATTACATTTCATTTCCTTGTGTAGACCAGTCAAATGTAAATCTGTACTGATGAAGTGCGAACAAATGTATAATAACATCATTTTATCAACGTCGATGAAATCGACCTAGTTGGTACCCAGCTATTAAATTTATCGCTATACCCACGCCATTTAACTAAACTTTTATTGCCTTTCTTCCTGATAACTTTTTCAATAACAAATATATCTTGTTCGGTTTTCTGAAGTTCTTGTTCATAAAAACTACTAGTTATAGGTTCACCTAATAAATCTTTTATCGCATAAGTTACTGGTATTGTTAAAAGTACTTTATCAACAACAAATACTTCTTCGCTCCAGTTCGGAGTAAATCCTTTTTCAAATTTTTTTTTTTTTTGTCCGAGAAATTCTAACTTTATCACCAACTTTAAATTTATGTCTGCGGTACATATTTTCGTTTGCTAATATTGGATTTTTAATTGCATCGTTTGGCGACATTTTTATTGACCTGTGCTTTGTGTTATTATATTCGTCAACAATTTTCTGTAAATTGTTAATATATTTATTTGTATTTGTAGCTGTCAAATATTTGTGGATTTTTTCGTTTAGCGTGCGATTAAATCGTTCGACGACAAAGCTTTTACCTTCATTTCCAGTGACATATTTTTTATATTATTTTGTTCTAAAAACTGCTCAAATATTTTATCAAAAAATTCTGCTCCGTGATAGGTCCAGATTCTGTTTGGTTTTCTTTCTGTACTTGTTATTATTTGTTTTAACGCATCAGTTATCGACGTTCCTGTCTTATCTGAAACAGGTACACTAAAAGCACATTTGATAAAAACATCTACAACATTAAAAATATATTTTTTATTATTGTTAAATTCAGCTAGATTTGACACATCAACTAAATCTATCGCCCAGATATCGTCAACGGAATTTGCGACAACCTTACGTCACGTAAACTTTTTTTTTAGGTTTGTGTAGCTCTAAGGCAAGATCATCATATAATTCCTTTTTACCGAGTCCTAATTTATATTTTGATCCAATAAAACCCTGCACCAACTTTCGGTCAACACGCTCTCGCATATTCACAGGTTTCATATCACGAAGTTCGTCTAGCATTACTTTATCACAAACGTGCTTATCTTGTTCTTTGTCCCGGTAGCAGATATCATGGCGCATTGCTATTGCATCAACTTGATTGTAAGGCTCTTGTCCTGGCAGAGGATTATCGTTCTCGTCAAGTTGTTTATCAAGAGGATTATAAGGTCCAGCATATTTATGGCATGGCAATGTCCAATCGCCTTTTGGTTTGGTAATTTGCCAATGAATTTAAGTATATCTATACCTGTTCCAATTATTTCTCTGTTGTTGCATTTCTGACAATATGTAACAATTTTATTTTGCTCCACGGAGATCTCTATCACAATCGCACTTGCATCTCATTTTTTATTTTATAACTGACAAATTTTTCAGATTTATAATAATATTTGTTCAGATTTATAAAAAAAAAAAATTTATAAATATTTTTTCTTCAGATTTACAAATATTTTTTTCAGTCGACTACTAAAATAACCTTGTTGCACATTCCAGCTACTGTTGTTGGAGATTTCTTTAAAAAAAACTTTTTAGCATTATTTTATTATTTTTTGTTTTTTCTGTTGTTTCATCTTTATTTTCTGTTTAAGTTTTGCACCTGAGACAGCATGTTGACATTATACCAACGAGTGTATACAAAATTAATTGCAAGCTCATCATTAGCGTGAGAAGGTTGCTTATCAAACTGTAAAAGAAATTTTAAAAAATTGAATTTAGGTTCCAATGTAGAGGATTGGGACATTTGTTTTATGAACATTATACAGTAGTATCCACAAGCGGTTGTCCCAACTGGCTGTAGTTGATCAGACGAGTAATTTATATTTTTAAAATTTTTAAACATATATTTTTTATGAGATCGCTCGGAAGAAGTCTGAACGAGTCAAAATAATTGTTATCGTAAACAGCAACCAAGTGAGTACCGGACCCATCGTCAAAGTCTTGTATATTGACTGCACACGAACCACCTGCTGGCATATTATCTAATTCGTCTTTAGAACATACTCCACGAAATCCGACAATGTCATCCAATTTTCTGAGAATATCAAAATTACTCAACGGCGTCTGGTTCCTAGTAATGTCATTCCGCGTCTGATTCCTAGTAGATTTGGAATTAGACTGCCCGCTAACCCTGCTAAAAGCGGAGCGGAAGGAATAATTCCTCTTTGTTTTGTTGCCCTCGACGACTTTGTCTTCTGTGCTCAAGGACGTTTTGTTTTCTCATTTTTTGGTTGTTGACGATTTTTTAACTGGCATTTTATTTTTTATTGTTATATCAAATTTCATGCGGTGAGGAAGTCACTGACGACAGATTTGTTTGATACCATCGCCGGATACTGCTTTTTTAGTTGCCCCTGATACTGCTCCAGACGCGGCTGCTAGCCCTAATGTCCCTAGTACTGGCAAAAGTTTTGGAATTGCACTAGTTATTACAGAAAATCCTGGTCCGAGAAATCCGCCGTTAACCGCCATAGATTTTATTTGTGAAGTAGATAATTTAAGCACAAACAGTTTTCCCCGATCGAGTGTATTGATTTGCTGTTGAGTTAACATTACTTTTAATGCAGACCGTGGAGACCGGAGTCGATGGGGGTATCATTAAAGAAACAGCATTACTCTTGGCAGTCGTTGCTGATAACTTTTTAATTTGATCTGGTGTTAGGTATATTTCTCTTGTTGTGTATTTCGTTTCCATTTTCCTTGATTATATCAAGGTTGTTAGATTAAACATGGACAGTCATCCTTCCCTTGGTCGCATCAATTGTCAAGAATCTATCACTGACAACTAGCGCATATATGTTATACTGTTCGTCTGTCAGTCTGCCAAGCGTCCAAGTGACTTCAATATCAACAGTCGATCTGATAACTTGTTCGGAAAGTTTTGAAACGTCAAAATAAAAGATAGGATATAATGATTGAAATTCTTCTACTGATATCTGAGACCCACCGTCAGCGTCTTGATATTTTTGCATCGCCTCCATAAGATACATATACGGCCGAGATATGTTTTTAGTGGCATCATCAGCAAAACTGCATTCGATTGCACGCTCGGGATATTGTCTAGAGTTTATCCTAACAAAAATTCGTCTGTCATCTGGATTATCAAATACGGAGTTGTTCATTTCTTGGTCATTACGATGCGCCTGTCATTGAAATGCAACAAACAAATGTCGAGGTAATTGTTCGCTTGACGTACCATGTGTAATCAGTTGTGTTAGGAATTGCTGTTTGATAAATTCTTCTTTGCTGAAAATATATCTTTTCGTGTAAGCGGTTAATAGTGATTCGAGTTCCATCGTTTTACCCACCGACGGAACAACTCGTGGTATCCACAACGCTAATCTTGTAATAGCAAACTGACCTTCAGCCACTCCATTGGCGTGTATTATACAATCGTTTTGATCCGCCCGATCTAAAATAAGCGTGTGATTTAGTCCTTGAAAAACTTTGTTGTAAGCACGGCAAAATCCAAAGATTGTGCTTAACGGAAGCATCATTGTTATTTGGCGAGATTCTGCGGCAAATGCTTTTTGTTTTGCATATCCCTCGTTATATTGCTGTCGTCGTATATTTGTAATAGCTATTCTTATTGAATTGCCTATTGCGGCTGCATCATCAGCAGTTGGATTGGCGATTAGATTATTGTTATCTGGAGCAGGAGCACCAGCACCAGTACGGAATTCGCTTGCAACAGCTGTCCCGAATGAAATATCCTTAAACCACATCATATTTGTGGCCACTGATCTTGTGTAATCATCACTGAACGAGACTATATTTAGTATTGTACTCGCTATAGGCAAGTGCATTGAAATATCTTCTACAGTTTGATTAGCCAGTTAATACCGTGCACTTTTAAACAAACTCCAACCGTTATTGACAAGTGAAATTTCTGCACCAGCTGCGATATCACCGCCTATCGCAGTTAATAACTGGCCACGCACTTCTAATACTGCCTTGTGTGGTAATAGAAACACGTCCTCGTCGCGTGTGTTAAAAGTTCTGACACTAGCTTTATTTGGTTCGTTGGAGTTCTCGTCGAGGTATTCAACGTATTCAAATTCTGTCAATATGTTGTCGGTATCATGTTCTTCGGTAAGATCGAGATAATTTTTAGCTGACATTTTATTTTATAATCACCACACAAAATTATAACGACTAAAAATCAGCAGGCGTTATTCGTGTTTTCGCTACAAGTTTATGTAATACATTTTCACCGCGAGGTGATAACAGTTTTTTGTGGTAGCTATCATAGCTCGTCCTGTTTCTGCTGTTGGTGCAATATCTGATACTGCCCGTTTTATATCTGCGACAGTCAGTACAGATTGGCCTTTAATTTTATCAGCAACCTTTTGACCCACCGCAGTTCCAACGGCAGATGCAAAAGCTTTACCTGCGTCAAGTACAATTGGTGCTACTTTACGTGCAATTCCTGGAACATTTTGAATAATTTTAGTAAATATATTTCCAAAAAATCCACCTATAATTTTTCTCCTATAAACTTTTTTTGTCTCATCTCTGTTATTAAATTAGGTTTACAAAATTTACGGTTATTGTGCGCGTAGGTGTAATATGTGATCATTTCATTGTTAAGGTCTATTTGTCTACCCGATTGATCTGTTAGTTGCATTGTTATACTCGTTATTTAATTTTCAGGAGTTATTGGATAATATGTTATTTGTCGAGGAGTAATTTGCATTAGTGACCCTGGTGGGACTTCAGGTGAAAAACTATAGATCGTTTGACCCTGGCTACCTCTAGCTGAGTAAGACTCTGAAGCGATAGAACAATTAATCAATATTGTGTTTACGTCAGTTGTATTTACTGGCAGGTCACCATCATATGTTATAGTTTGTTCTGTGGCTGATCCGTATTGTTTGCGAGCAAATCCTATCAACGACGCAATACTAGTTGCTGGTGAAAAATCGATTAACAAATTATTTTTTAATGTAATTCTAGCTCGTAGCGTATTATAGTTCGGAACCAGCTCAAAATTACCCGCAACACTAAAGGTGCTGATCAGTTCTTTTATCGTTTTATTAATATCAGTCACGTTATACGCTCCTTTTGGTATTTTAAATGATTTCCATGCTCCAGAATTAAATGTAAAGTCATCGTTAAACGTTTTTTTTT
>JAECUM010073282.1:0-11648 GCA_016617855.1 Megalonaias nervosa | reverse complement strand
ACCTGTTACCAGCGCCATTGCATGAAACAGTTCCAAAATCATAAAGTGCTTGCGACTTATTGAGAGTGTGTTCCACTTGCAGACATCTTGTTCGAGCTAATAGTCAAATATTAATGAGAACAGATCTCGCTTTTGTGCCCAAATTGTCGACTTCAATCAGCAGTGTTATGTTCGAGTATATGACAAATCAACTTGAGCAGGTACCAAATGACGACTTGAACAAGAGTAATAAGAAATATGTGGATTTTATCTTTGTTGACTTTGAATATTAATAAGAGATTGCAATTCATATCCCTAATGTTTGTATAGCTCAATGTTATTGTAACAAATGCATTCAATAACCGATATTCTATCACTGTCCAGTCTGTAGTGTGATTGCACGCGGACGAGATAAAATATTTCGGGGCTCTCGTACTCTTGCTGATTTGGCCAAATGGATTGTAAATTCCACTTAAGACGCTTCCAGTGAAGAGGAAGTCCAGCGTTACGGTAACTGTCACCAGCACACTACAGTCATTGCACACAATCTCTTAAGG
Organism: Megalonaias nervosa; assembly: GCA_016617855.1. Taxonomy (NCBI): domain Eukaryota; kingdom Metazoa; phylum Mollusca; class Bivalvia; order Unionida; family Unionidae; genus Megalonaias; species Megalonaias nervosa. The sequence continues at coordinate 11,112 of JAECUM010073282.1, read as the reverse complement.
TAAGACGAACAATTTCGTTTGAAATGTTAGTCAGAACAAGGAACTTAATCCAACAGTGACCATGAATGGAAACAAACTCATTTTTATCAAAGTGAGAAAGGTTCAATTTAAAGTTTACATGCGTTATTTGGCTAGGCCTTTGACCAGAATGCCAAACACGCTGGGAAAGACAGAAATGGCTAAAGACTATTTTCCACATTTTTCAGTATCGAAGTTCATCAACACGTCGTGCTCCCACATTTGCCTAAAGTTCGCTAATAAGACCCTAAATAATAAGCACAGAACAACGAGAAGCTTTCAACGCTTGGTACCGACTTCACTCTTGAGATATTTTTGATTTTCAAGAAGCAACGCTGAAATATTACCGATCCGATATTTCTGATGGTTTTGCGGGACAATTTCGACAATTATTTCTGAATCAAGAAGGTATCGATTTCTTGAAAAAAGCTTCTACCGTTGCCAAGCGATTGTATTTGTTTCCCTAAAACAGTTCATCGCCTACGATTTTCAGGGATGTTTATTTCATGGATGCCGTACTTGTTTTCTGAACGAGAAATGAAATGTCCTTTCTCAAACTTCACAATGGAAGAGTTGTACGAACAAGCATACCAATGACGCTAGTGTTTAGAAAGTCAAGGATAACAAGTGATATAAATGTGGAACACGACTATGATGGACGTTTGATTACCGACCCAGAATTTAAACGCATTGCCGAAGATTACAACGTGGTGGCCATTGAACATTGAAACCTACGCGATAGTTGTTTGGAGGACGGACCAGTGCTACACACCTGTTGTATGAAGTCGATGAATCTCAAGGATAGCAATTCATATAAATCGAGGTGTCTTCCTCGTATTATTCGGTATACAAATATGTTCAATTCCCCACCGGTTATCCTGACATTTTGAAAGAATACATTGACGCGGAATACAATTTCCAACATGAAGATTTGATCACCGACAAACTTATACCATCCTGTTGAACGACATCATTGTCATGGACAACTGATCTTTCCTTTATGCCGTACGTGTCCTGATACATGTAATCAACAACAAGCTTTATCGCCACGATGAACGAGCCTGGACAGGAACATAGTGACTGTCTAATTGTTTCATGATCTCGATCGTGGATAACATTTGTTAAAAGTGTACGAAATTGGACACTTGCCTACAACAGAGCAATAGAAACAAGATGACAACTCCAGTGAAGGAATTTTAAAGGCTACACCAACGGATTCCTGAAATTAAAACAATAAGCTAGCGGCTATCCTTCTTGATATCATATTCCAGAAGACAAAGAGACATTCAAACAACAGTTCCAATCTTTGAAGGCATCGCCTTGAAACACTTGGAAAAGAACTAAGGAACACGATCGTTTGCAAAGATCATGTTGAATTGATTGTGGGGAAATTTGGATTAACGTCTGATATTGCCAAAGGCAGAATACCTAGTAGATTCACGTCGATACTTTCAACACGTCAACAACAAAGGAAAACTCCTTAAACACGTCGAAATCATGCTTGAAGATTTGATCTTTGTGAATTACGAAGAAGCCACAGAGTTTGCACTGCCCAACCAATTTAGGAAATGGCATTATTGCAGCAAATGTGGCAGTCAATGCCCGTTAAAAATTGTATTCTGCCTTGGAACCTTTCGGAGATCAAGTCTTTTACTTTGACACAGGTGGTTGCATGTACATCGATCACCTTGGAAGCTATCGCCAATGCATCGAAGGCGAACATTTACGATCTTGGGCCGATGACGATCCTGAAGACACTGTTTTGAGTTTTGCTAGTGGTGGATCAAACACTACGTTTACCAGTACCTAGACCAACATGGACAATTTTATACCAAAAATAAAGGGAAAGAACTGACACTGAACTATCGTCATGAACGTTGACGTTTGAAAAGAGGCTTTAAAATCTGAACAAGATCAAGACGAATGAAACTTTGGATCCTCACAAAATTTTGCGTTTGCAAAATTACCAAATCGTCAGTGCACCCTTGGAAAAAGTGTTATCAGATTGTCTACTAGAAACAGATTTAACATCTTGACCACAACACTCTCCGTTACGGACACGCTAATTTCCAAAATAAAAATGGGAGAATTTGAAGACAAAAATATCATTGTAACTAGAGAGGCTGACTAAGAAAGATGAATTCGACTCAGCAATCATATGAAGGACCAACTGTAGATAATTCAATGAAGTCGAGTGTGCGATGCTATGCCTTTTGAACAAAATAGCAATGTATCCTGCGACATAAGCGACGCAGCAAAAAAGTGATGCAGCACGACCTTTCATCTTTACTAACGAAAACGATGCCATTCGTGTACATACCCATACATGTCATCCATGCTCTCTTAAACCAAGGGGGCCCTGAGTGGCCGAGCGCTCACCGTTACGGATCACTGTCGTCTCACCTCTGTGAGAACCGAGTCTAAGATTCGGCCAATGTGGGTATGTGAGAAAGCTTGCCAGTAGCTTCTCGTGGGTCAATGGTTCTTTCCGGGGTTTTCCGGGTTCTTCCTCCACCATTTATACTGGCCGCCATGTATAGCCTATCTTGCACTGAAAAATGGCGTTAAACCCTACAACAACATCAACACCAAATTAAACCAAGCTGTATACCACTAACTAATCGATATTTACACCTCAAAGATGAATACAAGTTTATCGTGGAATGCCTAGTTGTTGTGACTATGAAAGTGTATTGAACACGTTCAAAAAAGGCACAAAGGCATGGATCCATATCTCACTAACAAAACTCGAGACAGCTGGATTTGTCTAAATGAGACAAGGAGACCAAGTACTGTATTTCAGTTGTGATGTTAAGATCACCAAAGGGACTGTGAAGATTTAGCTTTCCTGGAATATGCTAGATGATCTTGAGTTGTCTCCCGTTTTGGGCCATGATTATTATTCTCACACACGCTTTACAGAGATTTTGTACAGATTCAAGTGAAACGCAAAGAACAATTGCAACTTCTGCAACATAGACGTTTGAACCATTGGTATATGAATGCGAAAAGAGGGCTGGTTAGCTAGAAAGTATTCAAATGGTCAGACATTGATCGACTGCCAACAAAAAGAAGCTAATCGATGCTGCAATTTCTACCTACAAGGTTGGAATACAACAAATATTTTCAAAGGACGAAGACTTTCATGATTGAAAAAAAAATGTTTATAAGGAATACCTCTTCAAGATGAGAGTTCTTCATAATGTGTCGTGTGTTGTGAATCAGTGACGGAAATGAAATTAGTTTCCAGTTTCTACTCTAGTACAAGTCACACGGGTCATGTAGGCATTAAACTCCGATTATTTCAGTAATGGGTGTCATATTTTAGAATTTGATTCTAAATACCTTTAAGTGGCAAGCAGTCACTTCATTTGGATTCGTATACATCCATATTCGTTTAGAAGGTCATTATTTAGACGCCCCGAGAGGTGCATACGGCAAAATCAATGTTGAAGTACATAGACATTTTTGGACGAAATGAACCTAAAGGTGTGATCCAGTACAATCCGGATTGAATGTCGCGGGCTGTGACGTCACAATGAAAGATACGCATACTAATAAACAAATTCGTACTACCCTCGATGTGACGATTTCACTCGACGCACTCTTATTTAGACACAAGTTTAGTACATGGCCACCATTGTAAAAGTCCATCGCGATAGATAATTTTCGTCTGGAAGTTTCTTGACGACAGTTAAGGTAAAGATCATTCCATAATCAATATTGAACAAACTTTGGTTACAGGAAATTAATGATAAATTTTCAAAGAACAATTTATATTTAATTTAAAATGAGTAAATGCGCATACATGACCCATGTGACTTGTACTATAGTAAATACCGTTTGTTAACAAGTATGACTACTTCTTCAAAAAAGGCATTACTCTGAATGACTAGTTTAGAAGAGCACTTTCAGACACTACCTTTGGAATTTATAGAGAGTTTGTGAACATTCAAGTGGAATGCAAAGAATAATTGCGTTCAAGGTGGCATACCCCTTTTAAACATTGGTTTTTGAATTCTCTAAAAAGACGGAATGTTTAAATGGTCATACATTAATCAACTGCGAAGCCATTTTATGATATACCATGCCACGACTTTTTTCATTAGTGTTGAACCAAATTCGTGGAGAAAAATAAATAACAGTGTTTAGGATTTACTGGATTGGCAAGTACTGTTCAAAGAACTGATTCCACGAGACGACACGATTGCATGGAATTTTGGATGAACTTTTGTACATTGTGCTGGTGACTATCTTTCTTGGATTTCGATTATCAGCAAATTCGTTGTGCCAAGTGTATGAACAGTACATGCCAACACATAACCGCCAAACCTTTATTTGTACTAAAAAATATTTTAATAAAAGTTGTACGAATAGTGGTGAATTCCATTTTGTATGTTCGGATAGAAAAGATATTCATTCGCATTCGACGGTTCATACTTACTAAGAAGTGCATACCTCGCTGATTACACTAACACATTTATAATTGAAAGGATGTTCGTGACCGAAAAAGTCTTGGATTTTGATACTTGGGCGCAAAAGGTGGCTGAATATGCCAAAGACAAGATGTCTGACTGATCAAAGTCACTATGTGTGACTGATCAAAGTCATTATGTGTGAGTGGTCAAAGACAGTGTGTGTGACTGATCAAAGACATTGTGTGTGACTAATCAAAGTCATTATGTATTACTGATCAAAGATATTATGTGTGACTGATCAAAGACATTGTGTGTGACTGATCAAAGATATTATGTGTGACTGATCAAAGATATTATGTGTGGCTGATCAAAGACATTGTGTGTGACTGATCAAAGACATTGTAAGGGGGGGGTGTGTGTGAACGTGCGACGTGGAGACGTGCGTGTGCCCCACTGTTAATGATTTGGCGATTGTTATCTAGGGGATGACCTCCCTCGATGTTATTGCCCAGTGTGAATAGATAGATGGAATACTGACAGAGAACTAAGCAAGACTATTAAGAAGAAATAAACAAATACGAGCCCCCTTAAACAATAAAATAAAATAAATTTAATTAATTAATACATAAACTAAAATTGCAATTACAATCCAACCGATTTACATTAATGGAATTTAATAGCAGTGTTCAATTTACGGATTCGTTCATCATAGTAACGAGTGGTGAAAAGAGTACAACGTCCACGCCTGACTTGCATCACCTGGCGTCGTTCTCTCTTGACTTTGTGTATTACACGTCTAGCGTGTATGCTTGGTTCTTCCTCTTGACCCTTCTATTCTGAACTCTCTATTTGCGGACTTCCCTCTTGGACTGTCCTCATCGGGTTTCTCGGGGAGGATATGAAAGCTGTTCCCTTAATGCTGTGTCTTTTCCACACAATCGTGCGTGCTAGCACTATAGCCTGTCTTTTTCTTTCAAGACAGCTATCTGGCTTCTCTACTTTGTTAACGACGGAAAACTCTATTCTCAGGTTTTTCCACCGGAGTCTCAAATTCGGCTTCTCGCAAGCAAAACTGGACTAAAGAATTCTGACCCAAGTCGCTACCTTAAATTCAGATTACTTCCAAAGTGAACGCCTTAATTTTAATTGACCAATCGAAATCAACTGTTCCTAAATTTTTACCCAAATAATCATGTCTCCATCAGAGTTTGACAGCCTAGGATATGATGCAATTAGCTTTACTCTGAAGATCAATTATTTGACATGCGGTCCTTTACGAACAGATACAGTCGTAGTTCTAATGTACTCTCTGCCAATATACCGTGCAATGACTGGGTCAGTTCCACTGAAGTTTAAACGTAGGCCCTTTTATGTTTCAAAGATGAACCAAGGGAAATATCAAAGCGAACTTTCTCAAAGACCTTTCTGGATTGACTATGATAAAATTTTAATGCACAATTTATTCAACTTTAGGATCCAGTACTTCTTCAAAATTCGACACATTACAGACATTTTGTGTGACTGATCAAAGACATTATGTGTGGCTGATCAAAGACATTGTGTGTGACTGATCAAAGATATTGTGTGTGACTGATCAAAGATATTGTGTGTGACTGATCAAAAACAATCGGTGTGATTGATCAAAGACATTGTGTGTGACTGATCAAAAACATTCGGTGTGATTGATCAAAGACATTGCTTGTGACTGATCAAAGATATTATGCGTGGCTGATCAAAGACATTGTGTGTGACTGATCACAGACATTGTGTGTGACTGATAAAAAACATTCGGTGTGACTGACCAAAGACATTGTGTGTGACTGATCAAGGACATCCTATGTGTCTGATCAAAGATTGTGTTTGATCAAAGATATTCTATGTGTTTGATCGAAGTCATTGTGTGTCACTAATCCAAGACATTGTGTGTGTCTGATCAAAGACTTTCTATGTGACTGATCGAATCTTTAAGTGTGGGTGATCAAAGGCATTGTGTGTCACTAATCCAAGACATTGTGTGTGACTGATCAAAGCCACTGTGTGTGACTGATCAAATCATTAAGTGTGGCTGATCAAAGGCATTGTGTGTGACTGATCAAAGACATTATGTATGACTAATCAAAGTCATTGAGTATGACTGATCAGAGATATTGTGTGTGTCTGATCAAAGACATTATGTGTGACTGATCAAAGATATTGTGTGTGACCGATCAAAGTCATCGTGTGTGACCAATCAAAGACATTGTATGTCACTGATAAAATATATTTCATGTGACCGATCAAAGACATTGTGTGTGACCTATCAAATACATTGTGTGTAACTGATCAAAGAAACGAACTCATCTTTGAGCCAGTTGGAGAAAAGCCAGAAGTGAAAATGGCATTAGAGTCTATTTTAGTGGAGGAAATACGCATTTTTCTTTAGATCCTATATAGAAACGTGACATGGAATCAGTGGGAGAAGAACCATAAATTGACGAATAAATACTACGAGTCCACGGTAGTAGTTTTTTACAGACAGAAAAATATTAAATCACATCCCGCGAGAGGTTTTGGCCAATTAACTCCACAAAAATTAGAACGATAGAGATAGAGCGTTTCTATAAATTAGATGTTACACTAGTAGATAGAGTTGTAATCTTACCTGTTTATATTCAGGTTTGGTGACTTTAATTTGTATCATGTTTATGTATGGAGTGATTTGTGCCTTACTTGTTTACCTGTTTTTGGTTTGTTGATTGACTATGCGAAACGCATTATGGGACACTAATACAAAAACAAACACGAACTTCGCGTGTTTTTAAAATGTAAATGTTTTATTTCCTCGACAAATATTAGATATCAAATTAATCTGAATATTTGTTTACTGTAATACCAAAGAATGATTAAATTAAATAAATTAATCCTTTCAATGAATAACTTTCAAGACTGGTGTTAACTATCAGGAATGCCAAATCTACGTAATAATTCTCTTATATACGCACGGCAGAGACAAATATAAAACGCATATTCGCGGTAGAATGATTTCAAATGGTAATCAAGATCAAATGTTAACCAATCAGAAATTAGGTCAACCTGACCTTTTTAAGACCTCATGTGTTTGTCGGATCACGTGATGTTTGCTTGAACATCAGTGCAACACAGACTTGGAACTTTATGAATGAATTTACGCACTTGATACATGTCTCATCCTATATTGCGAACTTACGATTGATAAGAAATTTAGTATTTAAAATATTATTAACTAAACCACCCTTACGGACTCTATGAATGATAATGCACATAACAATGTGTGTGTGTGTGTGTGTGTGTGTGTGTGTGTGTGTGTGTGTGTGTGTGTGTGTGTGTGTGTGTGTGTGTGTGTGTGTGTGTGTGTGTGTGTTATGCAGCCATGAAAAAACTTTTACAAGATGTATAACATGTCTTGTTTCACTGATGGAATCTCATAATTCTAAATACAAATGTTATGGCTGCATCCTCGGTTCTTAAAGTGGCTGACAAAACGTCAGAATCTCAAACTGGGAGGCACTGTATCTTTGCCATCCTCGTGACATATTTATTACTGGACCAAGTGGTTCAGGCAGAACCAAACTTGTCAAACGTGTAATCGAACACAAATCAAAATCGTTTGATCTTTCTCCTCAACGTTTCGCATACTGTTAGAAAGAGTGGAAATCGTCTTCCACATTACGCCAAGAAAGTCAATGAGAATTCATTTTGTTGTTGAAGCATTTCCTCGCGAAGACGATGTTATTGTGTCTCACTTGAATCAAACATATCTCATCATCTTGTATGACAACCTAGGAGAAGACGATAAAGAAATCAAACTTAGTTTACACCAAAAGGACATCATTTTAATGCAAGCATTATTGCCATTACTCAAAATTTATTTCAACAAAGTAAAGCGTTTCGCACCAGAAGTCTCAATGCAAATTATGTAGTGTTGTGTAAAATTCGAAGAGGTAACTCTGAAGTTCAGGTCTTAGCCAAATGCTTAGGAACATCTAGGCTAATCTAAGCTTACGACGAGCCATTGAATTTCCAAATGCGTATTTAATCATCAGTTTTAAACGATCGGTTTAAACCTACCAATCCAGATTATTTGGGATTTCGTACGGATTTGTTTAAAAGTCACCTTCCTGTTTCATCTGCCTAAAACAATTTCGCAGGCAAGATTCACTTCTTTTCTTTCTAACAGTATTCAACATGACTTTCTTTCAGTCTCATCCTCGTGCACTGAATGACATCGGTCGCAAATAATACACATGTATGTTCACGTTTGTTAGAATCTATTATCAAAGAAGCTTTACGACGCTGTACTTTGACAGCACGTTAATTGCAAAAAGGCATCATTAGCATACCACCTCAAATAAAACGCTATTTTGAAAAACATAAAAACAGTTTTGATACAATTTGCTGATCCAAACATCAATTATCAGCTCAGAAAACAAATCATTTTGAGACGATTTAACAAAAACTTCGAACCCATCTCTAACGAAACTTCTACGAAAAAGGGATTCCCTGCTCGTTTTGCCAGTAAGGGATATTCTGTAACTACTAACCAAACCCATATTCCAATTCGAAAACAAATCATTCAAAAGGCATCTAAAGAGAATATTCATATAGTTTGTGAATGCTGTTTGACGGTTTTAATAAAGGAATGATGCCTTTGACCAAGCAACAGAAAAAGCGATAAGGACGACATCGTCACGTCCTTCGACAAATGGTAAATTAGAAAACGCCAATCAATCAAGAGTAAACACGTTCGTTCAGCGAGGTGGGTTTCTACCTATGCCGATAGGACTGTTTTTAAAAGTGGCTGCTCCTTTGTAGGATCGATTGTTTTTCCTCTTGTAATAGTGTTCCGACTCTGTGGTCTTAAACTAAGTAATATAAAAGAGCAGAAACCAACAAGTTTTGTAAACTTCAACAAATAACTAATTTCCCTGGAATAAAAAGTGAAATTTAAAGGCACTTAAAGTATTGTGAATTAAAGCCAAAAATAGTTCTAAAAGTTCTATCACAAGTCCAAAGGTAAGACCTTCCAATTGAATTCCAACAGTATTCCAAACAGATTCCTATATTGAATGTGCTGATGTGCTTGGAGTCTCGAACGTGTTGATGTGCCAGTGGCCTGACTTATGATGATATGCTAACAGTCTTTTGATGTATCACAATAATATAATCCAAAATGTCCTTGTCTGAATTCACTATAATTCAAAATTAATGTCTCTTTCTAACAATATTATTGAGCACTTTGTAATGCCAGTGAATAATAATTTAAATAAATAAAATCCATCCAAACAGGCCCGGCCCTAGGTCAAGGTGAACGTTGCAACCGCCTTGGGCTCCGCGCTTCTCCGCAATGCAATTTTTTTTGCTTGGGGCACCGCGCTCCTCGCTTGCTGCCTTGGGCCCAGCACATCCTGGGGCTGGGCCTGCATACAAATCATTAAATGAATACATTAATAAGACTGATTCTGCTTCAAGATGTTAGGAGAAGAATGAGTAATTTTTTTAGATAAACAAGTTTATATTCCCCTCTACCTGACCAAGTAGCAATTATCATTTTGTGAAATTACCCTGTCCATTAATATAATTTTCCATTCTAGAAGATTCTAAGTTCAGAATCAAGACTGTATCTTTTAACTCAAATTCAGTTAAGCATGTTTTCATTAATAATGATCTAAATATTTAATCCATACTCACAGAAAAATATTAGGTTTGTATTGTGTTTACAAAATAAATGTCACTTGTCATGTACACTATGAACTTGTTTGGACAAGATCAAGTACAAAATACAGATATACATAACATACAGTCATCCAGAAAAGCCAACAAATAATTAAAAATTAAATATACATAAAAGGAGGAACGATGAGATGATGATAAAAAGGACATACTTTTCTTGACACACATCACACTTGTAAACTTCGATCTTATGGAGGGACGCAAATTAACTTTAGTTCCTTACAAACGATGGATGGAATTCCATCGTAGGTACGAACAAAGGACACCACATGTTTAACTCCTAATCCTAATCTCACCGAGATGTCGCACTTTCAGTAAGAATGACAACCGTTAATGGATAACAGGTTTGTCAGAAAAGAAAATCATAACAGTACGACAATTTATTGCAACGTCTTCAGCTGTTTCAGCAGAAAGCTTTTGATGAAGATACGGAACCTACTCTGTGAGATTTCAACGATCTCATTAAAAGCTAAGAAAAACAAAAATCAACAAAGACGTTGATAGAAGGGGTGGAGGAAGAAAATACAACCAAGAGAAATGTTTCAAACTCTGTCTGCTTCCTTTCCTCCTCCACCTAGTATGACAACCTTGTTGACACTTTCATCTTCTACCTGACGAGAAGCAATAAAAGGTAGGGTCAAAAACGTTATGTAGACACCCTCTAGAGCAGACGAAACAATGAAAGTAGAGAAGATTCGAGAGAACATAATCAAGAACAAATTAATCATAGAACTGATTTTTAACATACATTAAGCAAGTTTAAGACAGTATAGCTATAACTCGCCTTCCCTACGTCAGTTATGTCATAGCATGCAATTACATATATCCTACCACAGGAATAATTCATTTAAATCTCTAAATCTCTCTCTCTCTCTCTCTCTCTCTCTCTCTCTCTCTCTCTCTCTCTCTCTCTCTCTCTCTCTCCCTC
>JAECUM010073279.1:0-11583 GCA_016617855.1 Megalonaias nervosa | reverse complement strand
TATATATGTGTGTGTGTGTGTGTGTGTGTGTGTGTGTGACATTCATTTTGGGGTATGACTGTGGAAAATGTCAGTGTCAGTATTAGTTAAGTCTTTGGCCAGAGTTTATCCATATGATTGTAAGATTTAATCCTGTGTGTATAACTTTTAATTATATACTGTATGACGAACTATATGGTTGGGGGGGGGGGTGCTTCCAATATTCTATTTAAACTATTATAGAAGTCCCACTCAGGCTCTATTTTGTTGGAAGGTTAAATTTAGTGAAATATAGATGTAAAGCTCCGATCCTCTAGTCAGCAATGCCGACGGTTAGATGGATAAATATACAACAAAGGTTGAAATTCAATGAATAACAATTTAATAACAATTCAAAAATCAAATGACTCAAATTTCCAATTACACTTCTTCCGCTCGACCCTTTAATAAGCCTATTGCATCACCTGATTAGCAGTGTGAGATTGATTTCCACCTGTCCTTGTATTTCTACTCCTCTGTTGTGTCCTTTCTCTCTCTATTTCTCCCAATTTCTTTTCCTCTTCCTCCCCAACCTTTCTTCATATTCCTTCTCCTCCTCCTCCTTGACTTTCTCTAGATTCCTTCTCTTCCTCCTCCTCCACTTTCTCCCAAACGACTACACTTCTGTCGACTTCGACTGTCTCGGCTACAGTTTCAATTCTGTCTTCAACTCTTGAAAACTTGACCCAATGGAACCGGAAGTTCTCTGTCCCCTAAAAAGCTTCCTGTGAAAACACAAGGACGGTACAATCTTTTTCCTTAGCCTTCTCATCTCACACTATTCACAGCCTATCATCAGATAACGGCTATTATATTTCTTCGGTCACGCATTTGCTCACATCGAGATACCTATACGTTCTTGTGTGGTAAAACAAACGTCGTAATACACCACGGGATCAATTACTTCTTATACATACATCAATAAATTCCGTCACATAAATACATATTCCTAATCCCGTTATGCTAAACAATATCACAATGATCAGATGCATTTCTTTACCTTACAACTCAGACAAAGTACGCAAATATTCAAATATCCATGCTCTGATATATGCATACGTCCATAGTAACTAATCTTACATACTGCAACCATGTTTCCAAATTCACAATTCAAGCATGTGTAAATTCTAACATAACGCATTAATAAATGCACTGGTTTACTACGAAGTAACCTAATAGCGAATTACAAAATTAATTCTGACCAGAAGCTAACAATCTACATAATTCCGCCTCGCATCTAATATTTCTCTACGTAAGGCTCAAGCCCATTTCTCAAATACGCATGTAAATGACACACTACAAAGATAATTCTACATACTAAACGATCCGAGTAATTAAGTGTACATACTACGAATAATTACAATTATGATGCCGTAATATTCTGCAAAAATCGAGCAAATAACCAACTGATCTTTTCAAAGCTTTGTCTTTCCTTAGAATCTACCTCTACGTTCTGCCGCCAGATTACGAGTGGCTTCTTTCTCGGAGTAAACCCTATTGATCTAAAACCCTTTCAGGCGAATACTAAATTACCCTTACGATTTCGAAAGATATTCGGGTCTGAATTGTAATCACGCCCTCTATCTTAATTTCGTGGGGATGGATAAGAACACGCCCCGTTCACCCCGTGGACTTTCCTTTTGATCCTTGAACTAACCTTTAACATATAGGTGTGATAACGGCAAGCCTTTGTTGAGTGACAAAAAGCGGTCGCCTTTGCCGACTCAAGTTTCCAGTCTCTGGCTGGTCATGGTAACCTTGCGTAAGAGTTCAATACTAACCCCGCGGCAATCTTTAGAGATCAAACACAGGGCAGTGGTAATATTCCCAAGACAGGTAGATTATAGCTTATACATTGCTTTAGCTGGGTGCTTAGCAAACGTGATATACCGCATATGGCAAATATCCAAAGATGAGTGATCAGTTTTTTATGTGAATATGGCAAGAAGATTAGAAGTTAGAAGACAGGTACTGAAAATATTTATATATAGTGTAGTCTATCATTTAAAATGGAACAAAATTATTGCCAGACAAACACGCTTTGTGTGTTGATTTTTGCTGAGCTTATTTTATTGGAAAGTAAAATAGTCACATTATGACGTTGTCAACAGTTTTGCTAAGGTTTTGGGTAAAGCTTGAAAGGAATGTTTTGACCACAGGCTCAACATACAGGCTTTTCAACGTTTAGAATAATTTATTGGTAATAGAGTGTCTTGTATATTGCAGAGATCTAACTTTATGCTCACAGAATGTCAGAAGTGCTCAGTCTGTAATTGATTTGAGAATGCTATGGAATGGCAGGAAATATGTAACTTTGTAGTGTCATGGGCTAAAAGTGCTGAGTCTATACTTTTCATTTCAGAATGCTATGGAATGGCAGGAAGTGTATGATGCTCATAACCATCAAAATGCTGAGCACAACATCTACAGCTCCACGTTACATCGGCAGAAGAGGGGAACTCTCACTAAGAAGAACACATGTACTTTGCATCTCAAATCTGATCCGTTGCTGTGGAATCATGTGAAGGGAAAAACTCCTCATGTCAGTATACCGGCATTCCATAAAGACGGCACATGGATACAATTAAGCTTGTCTCATCTGTGCATTGTATTATGGAGTTTGACAGAGCATCCATAACATTTCTGGTGTCGCTGTCAGCGTCAACAGTTTTTTTTTAAGTTTGATTAACAAATTTTATTTTCATATATTTACTAAGCCCCTCGTTGAATTTTCGTCATGCATGACAGTAATCATTATGACACTAATATAACTCATTCCACGGCATGCTCTTTCACGTCTTTAACCCCGTAGATAAGGTCTTAGTAATATAAACTTCCGTTAAGGTTTTAGTTAAAGTTTTGTTTTCATTTGCTTTGATAATGTCGGTAGGTTGTAATCATACTCAACATGAATCATGATCAAGTGAAAATAGTTCACTCTATATGCAGGTGTGCTCTTACGACCTTTGGTCAAAGTCACAATCATATGAAATCTGAGTTAAGGGTTTGGTTAGTTTATTCTATTCAAACAGTTCATTTAACTCTTTGAGTTTCGTTATACGCTAGATCCATGATCACGAAGCTAAGTCAATCCATTCTACGACAATCTCTCCCACCGCTATGGCATAGGGATCACTGTTAAAGTTATAGCAAATTCGCATTCAGCTTTTGGAGTTTTAAAATTGTTTGTTTTTAATATTTCTTAAACCAACTGACGAATTTTCTTCATATTCTGAATGAATATTCATGAACCAAAAACTATTCTTTTTCCAATATGCACGTGCAGCATTTTGACCTTGGACCAAGGTCGCATGTTTACAACAATTCTTTGGCTGAAAACTTAATGCATAGGTACAAGTCCCTTTGTTGTAATGACTATATTCAAAGAACATAATAAGAATAAAAATATATCAGACTGATTCATTATCTGGGAGTGCATCTATTCCCCAATGAACTCTTTGCCTTTCGATTTTGTTTCATCTTGTAAGCTATTACATTGCCGATGTTCTTCATCTAAATCAAAATCCCTACAACAATTCTTCCGCAGAAAAAGGCACAAAATTCAGGTACTGCAAGTTGACAGTGTGAAGTCCCTTCACCTCAGAATGTTATCTAATATACATGATATGCAATCTGATTCAACTCAAGATCTCTGACTTAACCGATAAGAGGTTAGACTTTTCGATTTAAGTGATCGAATTACCGATTTCATATTTTTGAAATAAAAAACGTAATTTGCAACATAATGCTTCTAACGATAATCCCCCAGGTATAAAATGCAGCGCTTTATCTGACAGGTTGCTAAATATAAGTGGACGGGAATTTCCAAGGTCATGAGAACAGGAAGCTTTATCAGTACCTGTCACATCTACTTCTTGTGAGCAATTCTCCATTTTAATCCGATTTCAACAAATGGCTTGCAGTTATTGATGCATAAAATGTACCTTTCCTTGATTTTCATAATAAAATATTGAGGAATCTGACCTGGAAATCATGGACTTCTTGAAGTTGAAAGTCAGCTTGAGATTTAGTTTTGACGAATCAGAAACAACGTTACATTTAAAAGGTTATTTCTGATTCTGTAACAGTGTTAACTCAATCTCAGAACAAAAGCTTACGTTCTACAGACCTTGGGTGGGGTGATGGTGGGGTGGAGGGAGAGATTTCCCATTGAGCTGGGGGTAGTTTTCTTTTCGTTTACCTCAAGATAACTTTTTAAACTAATATAATCAATATTATAAGTTCTTTTTTCAAGGAATTCAGACCTAGAATATTTAAGTTATTAATACGATAATCCTACTGTAACAAAGACTCGAGGGACGTACTTCAATTTTCAATGATAAATCTTGCGTACTGTATGCAAACAAATTGCTTAAAAACGCATAATTTGTATTTCCATGCGTTAATATTATGCATATCAGTTGCAAGTGATAAGCGCAAAATTCTCAGCGTTTTTCTTTTGATCTATACACAGTCCATGTACTATAATGAAGAATGTGATTAATATAAGCGTTGTTATCCGATCAACAAATATACTTTGCTCTTCGGACAAGTTATGGATGTTCCGTACACATTAGATAGTACTTGATCAATGTGGGGATACTCACTGAAATCAATCCATACCACCGAACAGTGAGCTAATGTCTCATTTTTGACTACCTACCCCAATTCAACTACCTATTCCAAAATTGACAACGGCTCCACTCTTTCAAGATTATATTGTGATTAGGGGTAACAACTCCGCCGCTTAATAATTACAGCCGATATGCAGTCGTACCGATTCCAAAATGAATTGGTCGAGTGGTTGCATTATATCCTGGCTGAAGTCGTGAAGATAATCAGATAGCTGCAAACAACATCATCAACTCTTGGGTTTCGTGTAGAGATTCGAATTGTTTTGGACAAATAAATCTTAATGATAGCATGATAAGTTACTTCTCGGCCGTCATTAGCCGATCCCATATGAAAATGTCATAATAATAATGTAAATACTAATCTTTGACAATAGAATATTACAATATTTCTGTTCAGTTTGCTTAGTAATTGAAAGGCTGTCTGACTATATCAAATTTGAAAGTAATTTGATATCTCCCATAAAACCTGCAATTTCTTTCTGTGAATTTCTTGGAATTACCATTTTGATTTGGAGTAGTATTATTTTCAAGTAGCAAACTTTGTATTTAGCTGGTGAAATTATGGAAAACAACCAACATATCGATTTTTTAATCCTGCAGGTAAATTGCTTTTTAGTCTGTAATAAAAACTATTGATGGTATATTGTGAAAATTGCCTATTTTTAATATGCATAATTTTATATGATCAAACATGGTCAGGAAATTTATGTTGAAATAACAGAATTTACGTCGGTAACTAAGCAAAAGAACTTGAAGACAAGTTTAATTTATTTCCAAACCAAACTGTATATAGCTAAATATCATCGGTGTAAATAAATAGATAAATAAATAAATAAATAAATAAATAGATAAATAAATAAATAAATAAATAAAAAAAGAATATTTACAAATGTTTAATACAGTAAGGAGATTTATTCCGTAAATAAATATTACAATGATGTTATGTTTCTATTGTGTATTTTCGATAAAAATATTGTTTATTCTTTAATATAAAATACTCTTAAAATGCCTGTCTGTTTTGTTTTAATTTATATGTTGGTTTCAAAATATTATTATACTTTGTTTTTATCTTTCTTACTGCAAACATTTCACTTTTGTAAAATATATTCAAAGTAATTAATATATAAATAAATACATGTATAAATACGTAAAACGACAATGTAAATAATAATAATAACAGATACATATTATACCGAAGAATACGATTATTTTGTCTAATTCTTTATAGCACACAGGGTAATAATTAGCGCGAACCATACGTTGCAATGCATCAATGGGAATTTGAAGAATTTTCAGCACAGAATGTATGTATGTATGTATGTATGTATGTATGTATGTATGTAGAAAGCAAGAAAGGCAAATAAATAATGTTTAGAATAAAAGGTCCATTAGACCCATGTATTGAAATTATAAATATTTTGACTCTCTTTGTAGTACAAAATGTATGTTTAATTTATTCGTATCTGAATCTCTTTGAGGGTGTGCACGTGTGTGTGTTGCAATGTTTGGTAAGATCACATTAATAAATAAAGACATGTGTACATAGATATATAGATGGATGACTATAAATCAGTAGAGAAAAAGCAACAAAGAAAACATTAACAATTTTATAATGAATGAATACACATAATACTAAATAGCAAAGCAATTCTAAATACATTAAAATTACAACTAAACATATAATCAACTTCCTTCCAATATAAATAATTATGGAAGATAAAGAAACACTCAATGTTAAGAAGGACACAACATTTCTATATGGTGCTGAGTTTATCATGCATTGTCCGTCAACAAATGCTTATCAAGAACAACTGGACCAATTTCAAACAAACTTGGCTGAGAACATCTTGACACAAAGGCATTGAACTTTCGAACAAACGACGCCAGTTAACCATTAATAATGCCTATTGTTCCTAAAAAAGAAGAAAGAAAAAAATTCTGCAATTTTCGAAAGGTGCCTTCCACTAAATATTCCAATCATTTCATTGAAAATGTAGCTATAGCCAGAAAATTCAACGTAACATATGCTGACTTGTTTACGTTAGTGCCTTACATACAATTATAAGTAAAATAGTTACACATAGTTAAAATAGGTGCATCTGAACTTATATCCTGTGAACTGGAGTTCACTAAAAATGTAAAAATAAGTGAAGGCACAGTTTACGGAACCTAATTGATGGGCGATGTTTTAAGACGTTTGATGACCTTCCTGTTATTGTCTCATATGTGACAGTATGGTGAGACACATGTATAACATTTTTAGCAGTCATAACATCGGTTTAATCATCGGCAATAAGATTCATGGTTCAAGTGTTGTATTGGAGATTTTTGCAACTCCGATACGGAGCTGATACGATACATAATTGCACAGATCACATTTGACGCATTTCATTTTTTGGACAAGTGAGGTACTTCATTTCTCAGGGGTCACTGGTAAGGCACTTTATTCTCTGATGTCAGAGATGAGGCTGTTCATTATATTGAGGTCACAGGAGAGGCACCTCATTCTTCGGGGGTCGTAGGTGATACCTGTCATTCTTATGGGTTACAGCTGTGGAAAATCCATGGGGGGGGGTAAAGGTTAGGCACCTTATTCTTTGGGGTCACAGGTGAGGCACCTCATTCTTGGGGGTCACAGGTGAGGTGCCTCTTTATAAGACGGTTATGGATGAAAGGCTTAAAACTTCATACATCATAGGGTTGGCACCTCGTTTTTGAGGGTGACAGGTGAGGAACATCATTATTTTGTGGCTCATTGGTGAGGCACCTCGTTCTTTGGGGGTCACACGACAGATACCTCATGGGTTACAGATACGGCACTTCATTC
Organism: Megalonaias nervosa; assembly: GCA_016617855.1. Lineage (NCBI taxonomy): Eukaryota > Metazoa > Mollusca > Bivalvia > Unionida > Unionidae > Megalonaias > Megalonaias nervosa. The sequence goes on along the minus strand of JAECUM010073279.1, from coordinate 4,104 downwards.
TTCGTGTCTGACAAGTGTGGCCCATTATTCTTCAGGGAACGCAGTAATGACATCTCATTATTTAGGGGTCACAATTGAGGTATCTCACTCTTCGGGGATTAACAGGTGTAGCGCTCATTCTAAGGGGTCCCAGGCGATGTATCTCAATCTGAAGAACTCGTGCTTGCTTACTCACTACTTTTCTTCTTCAGAATGAAGACATAATCCGAGATGAGATCCTGGCTTTCTTCGCTCGCCATGTCAAAGCCCTTAACGACGTTTATGGGTCCACTGACTTTACAGATGAAAATGTATGGTACTATAGGATCCGGTTTGCAGTGCAGAGAACTACAGTAAGGGTTAAATGTAAACGGTTTTCTTTGTTAAAAATGGGGGAATCACAGACATTTGTTCACACCCTGTTGTTGCAGAAATACATAAGCAACAATCATTAAAAAATATGAGAGTTCACTGATTTGGTTCATTTTCCTTTTTGGGAAATCCTCACCATATTTGGAGTTTCAATGTCAAAATCATGTCTAGTATTCATGAAAGAATATCAATGGCTTCTCTTTAACAATTTCAGAGTTGACAGAGATAATTTGAATAAAGGTATATCTTTTCTAGCGATACATTTTGGTGTCACAGTCACTTTTACTTTATGAAACAATCTCATTTTTAGAACTCGCTTCAAACTACATTACAATTAGACCAAAGATCAGTGGTATAGATCGATTTTTCTGGTGATGATCGAGACATATGGGGCTTCAAATCAGTTAATGTTATTAATCTCTGGAACAGATTAAGTAAAATCATATCTAATACAGTTTGTGAGCATCCCTAGAGTTAAAAAAAAAATTGAAGCAATATCATTTAGGGAAGGCTAATAATTTTAGTTGGGTACTGCGCACATTTATCACCGACAGCAGTATATGCACATGTACGCAAACAGACTCATTGACATAGTTTTAAAAGAAGAGCAACAACCAACAACAGAACTGCAGCCAAGATTTTGTACTTGTAAAAACAGTACGGAAAAATTATCATGTGAGTGCATTTGTTAACATATAATGATAAAATGCGAGTTAATTTATCCAGCCAACTAATCTAGCGAGCATAACTAACTTGCTGAATACTTCAATACACAATCATGTAATGAGAGATATTGTTTTTTCCAGAAAAGATATAAACGAAAATAATACAGTTTCATAATGACATAAATTATATAAGAAAATTATTATATTGTAATGTATAGACATTTACATTAAGGGCGGTAAAACAGAACAAAATCTAGAAAGGAATATTCATAAATGTAGCACACTTCAGGTAAAGCAGATTTTTGAAGATGTCATTGTTGTGTGGTTTCCGTGAGCACTTATTATGTCCCTAATGTAAGCATCGACATAAACAATGGTAGTGCTGTACATACAACAACATTAAGACGGGAAAAACCGTCAAAGCCATTATTCAATTTGTTTCAGTAGCACAAGTGTATCAGCTATTTGCACCCTTTGACATTCTTCATGTCCCCCAGATACGGAGGAAATGTGAACACTGTGAACCTTATCCGTTGGAAACGCAGATTGGGGAAAATGATGAAGTTTCACTGTCAAATAAGTTATATGAGATATTTAAATGGATATTAAAATTAATGGTGGTAAGTGAGAGCAGGGTCTGGAATGGAAAATTCCAATATGCAGCTCTTTTCATGTATAGCGTATTGTTGAACATGCCATTCATATGGATTCCTTGAGTAGGTGATATATTAAAAATGTACGCATTAAAAAAAAGATGAATGTGCAGTGCAGACAACAAAATTAAAATGGGGAAAACTTTCAAAGACATTTTATAAAAATTTTGTTTTACCAGCACTAGTGTTTCAAATATGTCTCTTTGTCCCTTTGAAATTCTGCATGTTCTTTACAACTGGAGGAGATGGGAACAATGTATTCCTTTTCGTTGAGGTCCTAAGTGTAACTATTAGTAATACATACATACGCGTGACGTCTATTCTTAAATATTGTAATATGTTCTGCAGAATGTACATGTGACGGAAGCTTGTTCTCCAGAACTGTATCAGAGCAATGGAAGATTTTCATAAATTTTCCTGTCTTGGTTCACTCAAGAATATAAGAAATGAGTTCAGCACATATATATATATATATATATATATATATATATATATATATATATATATATATATATATATATATATATATATAAGAATCTTACTTTTTCACTATACAAGAATGATACACACAGTAGCTCACTTGTCATATTTTTTTCAAGAAGTGCAAACATGATTCATGAATTTACACGTGAGCTACTGCATTCATCACATTACTAATGCTACTTTGCTACTTTCAAGTGAATGTCAATCAAACTAATAATACTTTACTGTAATTCTGTCTCTTCAAGGTGATGACATGGCAGTCAGCAAAGTGTGATAATCAGTTGAACAAATCACCGTACTGTGAGGACAACCTTGATGTCAGCAGCTTCCTTAACCTCCATTCACTAGAAAATCACAACGATTTTTGTTTGGCGTATGTATTCACCTACAGAGACTTCGCCCAGGGGACACTTGGCTTGGCATGGGTTGGGGCACCATCACGTAAGTGTCAATCATTTAAACTTTATGCAACATACCTAATTTATTCAATATCTACTAAAAGGTAAGATAAGAACTCTTGATTGCCATAGGTATAGCCCAACAAGTTTGTTCAGTGCAATATTTCATGCGACACAAAGGGGTGGAAATCTTTATGTGGAATAGCATGTGATGCATGAATAACTCTGGTTGGTAAGTGCAGGAGTTTACATTTATAATCGCGTTGTTATAACTGATTCAGTTCGGGCGGATTGTGGGCGTTCGACAAAGTTAGAAGAAACCAGTTTGACATAACTCATTTCTGGCTTTTGTCGGCTTTACAGTAGCACTTGAGAGTTTGTTTTTTATGTGGCCAGTGATGTGCATTGCTTGTGTCTGGAGTATCAAATAGCTCGACGTGTGTGTGTGTGTGTGTGTGTGTGTGTGTGTGTGTGTGTGTGTGTGTGTGAAAATGTTTTGTATGGTATTATTAAAGTTGGAGAGACCTTAAGTTGCTTTATGAGAGAATTTCTGTTTATTATATATTTGTTGTTGATGCTGTTGTTGTTGTTTGTTATTATAACATCTCCGTCAGGCACAGCAGACGACATAAGGGATTTCTTTTTAAAAGTGGTTTCTACCGCGTGGACCCCATGCCTGAGACGTCAGATCTGAGATAACCAGACTGAGATAGAAATAGTAAGGTTAGCAAAACAGACGGATTTCTCTGTCGCATAGGTGAGAATAAATGTTGTGAGCTACTTAAAGGTGATCTATATACCTGTTGATTACATGCTGCTTATCTCAGAGAGTGCAGTCATTTGCAAAGCTAGATCTAACCCTCTCAAACAGCAAATGTCATCATCTTTTTGGATTCCCTTACCACGCTGAGAGACTTGCAAAACCTTACATTTGACAACATATTGACAACATTAACATCTGAAATCTTACTGAAATATGATTTTCGGATACAATCTGGAAAATGTAAAATATACTGATGACTGCGTATTCATATTGTTATTATGGGTAATGATTGGTGAGATAAAGCAGCCAAAGCTGTCCCGCAGTCACATGCTTGTGATTATCTATACTAATTTAAAATATTATATAAATAGGAATCTTAGATATACGGGAAAAAATATGTGTAATGAAAATTCTATGAGCAACCTTCCGAAAATCAAACTCCTCACTGGAAAGTGCACCCATCATACAGAACAAATCGCAGATATGAAATGGTATTGTGCCACTAGTGTACTGAGAACACATACTTGATTCATACATACCCCTCAAATCGACTACATCCATGTTAGTGCCAACTGACATCGGAGCACATTCGTTACATCTTACTTGAGTATCATTTGAGGAAGGACAAACGAAAGTCCTAATGCTGATTAAGAGCTTCTGCGGAAAGACCGTAAGTTGCTTTATGAGTAAATTTCTCTTTGTTATATATATATATATATATATATATATATATATATATATATATATATATATATATATATATATATTTGTGTGTGTGTGTGTGTGCGTAT
>JAECUM010073278.1:0-10142 GCA_016617855.1 Megalonaias nervosa | reverse complement strand
CACACTGTACGCTTAACAAATTATTACTTGTGTACGAATTTGGTGAGTTTTAAGCTCATTGTATTGAACTCACACTAGCGATATCAGAAACAATGTTCCTATTACTGGTATGTACATACAAGAAGAGTAAGCACCATTTTTCTGTTTGGGATTTTCTCCACTGTGGAGGTGAATTTTTTTCTCCCAATATGGTCGCACTAAAAGAATATACAAGAGTCATTTTTGAGAACGATTTAACCCATTAAGTTAGGTAGCATGAGCTTTTGCTGCCGCTTCCTTTCTGCTTTGCATGCCTGGATGGAGAAAAAAGAAACGTGCTTTTGTAGGGTAACTTTTGCTAGTCTTGACTAAGGTGTGCGCTTAGTAAAACATGTTTGGGTATTATATCGAAGACACTAGATGAAAACTCTTATCGAGATAGCAGTAGTTGGTTCTTATGTTTTTTGGGGGTGGGGGTGGGTGTGGTTTTTGTTTTGTTTTTGTTTTGTTTTGTTTTTTTGCAATGTCAGATTCTCTGTGAAAACGGGTGTCTGATGATAACAATAATCCGTTGTTGCTATCAGGATGGCAGTGCTATTGCTTTTGAGCCAAAAGAACTTTCAACATTTTCCCTACGTCTCAAGATCTTTGCTAATGTATAAAAATTATCAAACTGCTGTATGGACTTATTATGCTGCGTAAACGAAAGATAAAAATAAAATTTGAGAAAAATGAAAGTAATAGTATTTTTTAGTTATAAGGCCTGCAAATTGCGCCAGAGCTCCTATAACTTGTTTACACTTGCCGAAACCCATCCCTACAAGGTGTCCCACATTTTGCAATGACTCAAAATACCCTTAAAAACATAACCCTCTAATTGGTTATAGGTAACGAGATGAGGATTTGTTAAATAAGGTTATTTGACATATATAAAGAGTATATTTACTCTTCTTTTGTTAAAACCAAGAACACTAGTAGCTCGTCACCGAAATAGTGCCTATTGAAAGTATAGAAGCAGTAGGAGATACACTGTGGAATTGCACTTTTCCATCTGAGCAAAGGTTTTTAGCTGTATTAGACAACAACATTAATAGGATCTGTCAAGTATCTAATGAAAGCCTGAATGTCGTTGTGTAAAACACAAGCTTAATATTCACAGTGATAAGGCAGAAATGTAAATGAATCCGATGGGTAGTTCCCCTTACAATAAAAATACCTGTGAATACCAGACTATTTCAATAGATTTTATGAAATTTAAATTAATTCAGACCTTCATAGACACTCACGAAAAAATGTTGATTTTATGTGATTTTTTTCTAGTGTTTTTTTTAATTGTTTTGTTAAATTTTAAAGACTGACCTTGAAAACAAAATATGGAAACTAACGGCAGCATCGTAGTTCGTTCATTTTACATTTCAGTCATAAATATCCCTAAATAAATTCACCAATTGATCTCTGTAAATTTCTAAATATAATATTTCGTTACCATTGTTTTCATCTATAATTTAAAACTGTTTCTTTCGTTTTGACATGTATACGGATTTTATAAAGAGAAATATTTATTTTTCTGTTCAGTTGGAGCAATTCGGTTCATGCGGCGGAATGACAGGATTCTAATATATTGCTAATAACGATTTATACCTTGATGAATCAAATTTAGAAGCAAACTGTGCACCAATACGTTTAATATTCTTATTAATTCATTTATAATTGAGCTTTTCAAAAAAATTCTAAGGTTTCTCAATAAAGCTCCTCCGTCTATAAATGAGTCCAAATCGTCATTCGCCATTCAAGATGAGACTTTACTTCATGGAATTTTCTTGATGGGTATCTATAACTGTGCACAATCGTTTAAAACTTGTGTTATCCATCCAGAGGAGGTAAGGATTGGTGGTGGGGGCATTGAATATGATGGTGGGGATTTATAACTTTGCACAATCGTTGAAACTTTGTTTTATTCATCAGGAGGAGGCGAAGGTTGGTGTTGGGGACATGGAACATGATGCACTGGATCGATAACGTTTTGTACAATCGTTTAAAATTTTGTGTTATTTGTCCAGAGTAGGAAAAAAAAGCTTGGTGTTGAGGACAATTGCTTTATTCAAGGAGGGAAGAAAAATCCCTGGTAATAATTGCCTATGCAGCAGAATTAAGGTCACGCGTACTGAAGTATCGGGTATATCGGTACTGGGCAAGAGAAGAAGCAAACACAATAAAACTTTTAGCAAGGGCAACAATCAAGTCCCGCAATTTTGACTGCCACTGCTTTTCTTCGTCTTAATCGTTATTGAATCCATTTTTGCGGGGTCTTAACATTACGGAGTTTTCTTCTGCTAAAGCGTTTTCATCCAAAACAATAGATCATAACATGTATGAATTTCAGAAGAAAGTTTAAAGCAAAACAAACTTTTTACACGAGCTCTGATGGATATTATGAGCAACACATATGTTTCAACAGCTGGATATCTATTGCACCTTGTAAGGCCACAGGACTGCCAACTCGTTTATTCGGAGCTCACTATATTTCATTCAGTCACAGTATTGTATGGTGATAGTTGATTTATAAATTACAACTCAGCTGAGTATTATTGAAAAGAAATATATGAAAGCATATATAAAATGTAATGAGCATGCTTGAAACGGTAATTACTTGGCCCCCAGGTATCTCACGTGTAAAGTAGGACAGTGGCAATGTGCCAGTATTTATCATTATGCCGTTCATTGCACTTCCATTAAACGAAACTTGTATACAATAGTGACCCGCGGCAACTGCCTCAACAAGGCGACCATTGGAAACAGGAACTGAGGCGGCTGAGTGGTTAGCCTGTCGTAGTGGTAACCAGAACGGTGCGGATTCGATTCCTACCACTTGATCAACTCAGGACAGCCACATTGATAACTAAATGGACTATGCGCTATACACCTCAACACTAAGTTATCTACTTGTGTTGCTCTGTCCTAAATTACCAGCTCTAACCATCCACTCATGCATCAACAGTGCTGCTTGTTATTTCAATATATTAATAAACAAATATATTTGCATAGTCAGTATTCATAATGTATTGAGACACGCATCATTTTTAGAGTGTTTACCTACGTCTAAGGGAAATAACTTTTCATGGCTAAAAGAGTTATCCGCAAAAATAGTATTAGGTGGTAAACGTAAATACTCCACTGATATCTCAAGTAAAGAAGGTAAGCAAAATCAAAATTTGTAGGGGAATTGGCAAGGATCCTGAATTTTCAGAGGTCACACTATACATATTACAGTCTGAGTCGGAATCGAATTTCAAACATTTGGCGAGGTTTATTTTTTAAACATTTCCTCCACTACCACTACACATGCGGTCTTTTTTTATTCTTTCTTTTAAGACAGAGCTACTTTTGTGGTATGCGTCTTGCTAACCTAATATAAAAAAGAATTTATAGCACGGTAGAGCCCCGACTTGAATCGTTTTTCGCTTTATTTCTCTGTCGAGGTTAATTTAATATACAATCGATGAACTCAATAAGCTCGTAATGATTAGTTTTCATGGATTCATAACAACGATGTAATATCGATCCTCGTCGAAAGAGATTAAAGTTTTAAGCCTTATTCTGAGATTCATATTAAGACCTCAAGTTCCATTCGGTTTTAATATCAATTATGCAAATCCTCCGAGAACTCTTTGGTTGATTTCGTCTGGAGGAGATAATAGAACACTTATCCAATTTCCAATATGGAAATGTTTTCAATTTGATATTAGGATATTCTGTGAAGCAATTTAGTTCTAGAGAATATCGGCACCTTTTAGTAAGGTCATAAAGAGACCACATGCTTCAGTAGTTTATGTTTATTATTATTATTATTATTATTATTATTATTATTATTATTATTATTTATATGGGGGAGGGCATAAGTATGTTTAGATCAAGTATGGGTAGCCCATCGCCCCTAACTTATGGAAATCAGTACAATTATACATTTAGATTATTTTTAATAGTATTTCGTCCTAAAATGGCGAGATTCTGTCGGCCTATAAGTGGTTGGGTCCTTTCTGTTCTACCAAAGTATATGAAGCAAGAAAAAAAGAGGGAAAATAAGAATCTGTAAATTTGGAGACGTATATATAAAACAGCCTTGGATTGTACAGGTATATACAACAGCAAGTGGATTTTACGGAAGAAAATAATCCTTAGAAAGCCAAATAATAGGAGATAAAATGATAGCAGATTCAGAATAAATTATCAAAGAAATACACATATACTATACAAATCTATTAAATGGTATCAATACAAATATATACACCAAACAATATTTACAGAGAGATACCACACACAAATTTGGTGATATTGTTACATTTAAACACATCAATGAATTATCTAAGAAGTCATTTGAGAATTGTAGAACAAATACAGTAAAATCCATAGGCCCAATTGCAGACTTTTATGAAGAAAAAACCTCATGACTGAAAAAACGCATATCTTATAATTATTATATGATTATTATATAACAACATACATTTTCACACAGAGAAATGACATCTACCATGAAGTACTGAGGTAAGGAAGGAATAATTACTCTGTCAAAGTAAAAGGGGAAACAAGAGATTTTATAAAATTATGGAGTTCATATTATAAGTAAATAAAGTCTGTACACGAGAACAGTTTGGAATAGTTTATACATGACAACGATGTGGAAATGTCTGTACCTGAGAACGATATGGAAAAGTATATACACAAAAACGCTATGGAAAAGTCTGTTCATGAGAACGATATGGACAAGTCTGTACCTGAGAACGGTATGGAAAAGCCCGTTTCTGAGAATGATGTTGGAAAGTCCTTACCCAAGACCGATAAAGAAAAGTCTGTACACGAGAACGATATGGAAAAGTATGTGCAAGAGAACGATATGGAATGGTCTGGTAATCTGGAGAATTTAGAAAGAGAAGCAATATCATTTTTACCATGGATGTTTTCTTTACTTATTTCAAAGGAACCTAATATATTGGTGGTGGAACAAAGCTTTATTTTCTTCTTCTGTATATTAGGTAGCCATTTTAAAACGAGAACATAGGGCTAGAAAGGGAATTTAACATTAGTCCACATGATCAACATTGTGGGACTCTGTACTTCACGCAGAACTGTAATATTATAAACGTAAATAGGATTAACATTATGAGACGGTATGATCTCAAGCGGAAGTATAATGCTACCAATTTCCGGAGATTTAACATTTAATGATATTATCGGGATAAGGGGAGTTAACATTGCCATCATTGATCAGTTCTCATTCATACTCACACACACACAGTATTTCTGACCAAACACCAACACCCAAACCTACTGACCATAAGCAACAGTTACTGGCGAGCACCTACACCTACTAACAAGCATATGCACCAAGTGACTAACATCCACACCTACTGACCAACACCCTTGGCTTCGTACAGTCGATATTACTAATATTTGGTTTGTGTCATGAGAGTATTTTCAAATCGGTCTAGCCATCCACCACAGGTTGGAGTTAGTGTAGAGTTGTGTTAGTAATTAAATATGTGTTGGATTGTGCATATGAGGGATAGGGTTACTTAACTATATAATATTTGTCCTCTTTAACATGAAGCTACATTTATATGGTGTTGAAAAGTGAATTGTCTATCCTTAATTGTAATTATGTGTGATAGTAACTACATATCTTTTGTCCCCTTTTCAAATAAGTTTGCTTGCATTTTTGAAGGTGTTGAATAGTAAAGGTGTGTGTTTGTTTGTCCATTTGTAGGTGTAAATAATCCTCAACTAGCTCCTTGTCCTCCTCTGTTTTCTTTGCATATGTGGTGTTAGTAATGATTTATGTTTGTCAATAATCAGGCGAATTAGCCCAGACTATCCCCATTCCATCATCTGCTTCGTTTGTTATGATGTATGTTTGGTAGTAATTCTGTGCATCAGAGACTATCACATAACTTCCCTTCCCTCGATCGTTTTGATTGAAGATGCATGTTGGATAGTCAATATAAGTGACCGATGGTCATTGGGTGCTACTCATACCCTCTCTCAGGAATGCATTACAAGAGCGTAGAATGTGCTAACCACCTCGACCTTTGTACAAGAACCATCAACGGCCATGCTCATGTCCATGGCCGCCGACGTTTCTAGAAATAGAAAGGCCATGTTTTGTATTTCTCATGTTTATTTTAATATATTTTTTTATAATTAGAAAATTGTTTATTAATACATGTAAGCTATTGATTGTTTAAACTTTGTGAAACTTTGTTTCGAAAATGTTTTGTTTTTACCATTTTTAAACTTTTGGTTAGAAACGTAAAATTTTTTAGGAACTTTTTAAGTCTTCGCCAGATTCATATAATTTGTTTACGTTCTACATATTTTACCTGTAAAATGTTTAGGAAAAGATAATTAGTAAATTTGTGCAATTTGTAAAACGTCCTTTTACAATTTTGAAATGTTTTCGGGGTGACTTCAAATCTCTTCTAAACAATGCATTTGTTTGGAAATTTTATTATTACTTTTAGTCAGGATTGTATTTTTAAGTTTGTCCCTGATTTTGTTTAGTCGCCTCTATATTCCCTAAAAGCTTTGGAATTTTTGTTATTACTTTGAGTGTCAGCCATAGTTAAAATTTGTTTTGGACGTTTCATTTTACTGCCCGCTTAAGTCCATATTTGTTGCTCAGTTAAAGTATTACTTTTTTTTAAAAGCCATACAGTTTATACGTTATTTCTGAGTTTTTCTTTCTCCGCAAAATTCCACATTAGTTTCGGAATTTTATTATCACTTATTCCTTATTGTGTTTTGTCTCCTTAGGAGTTTCTGAAGTTTGGTATTATACTAGCTTATTTGCCCGTCCTAGGTTAGGAATAAAACAAGTACAGAAAAAAATTTGGATAAGCGAGTTGAAAAGAAAGTCTGAACATAAAAATACAAAAAGGTAAAAGAAAATTTTGGAATGCCACCGCGAGTTTCGAAATTGCGACCTGTTGTTTGGCACCCGGGATACACAGAAAGATAAATAATTGCCCGTCCTAGGAAATTTGGCAGCCGGGACACAAAGAAAGAAAGAAAGAAAGAAAGAAAGAAAGAAAGAAAGAAATGTGGGCGTTTGATTTAGTCCATCCACTTTAATTTAATCCTCGGGATAATTCCTATGTGTGGGTGCTAATCAGTAAAACTGCATGTTGATCAGTAGATGTAGGTGATAGTCAAAACTAAACTTGCAAGCAAAAGTATTCTTTATAAACATGTAATCCAATATACCGTGTATGTCTTTGTCTCCCATCTACTCTGCATCGAATAGCCGACAATGTGTTAAAAGCGCCGTTACAAATTATACAATCACTCAAATGATGTTTGTTTAATTGTGAATCAAAACAACAGTTAATGTATTGTCAAATGGTTATGCCTATTAAATGCAGTTTTATATGCAAATCTTCAATAATGCAAACTTGTAGTTGTGTACTGCATTGGATTCTATGTTTAACCTGGTTAGAAAACGTCGAATAGTACCCTTGTCATCGTTCCCAGTCTTGTGTAATATGGCGTACGATTATGTACACTTCTTGGAACCAACTTTGAACAAGTCAGAAGAGGGCTTTGATAGCATCTACGATTGATTTACGACATTCAGTTTAACTCCTGATATCAACTAAATTAATTAAAACAAATTAGGCAGCCTTCAGCATGTCAGAAAATGTATCTAGCAAAATTTGAATTTATGGCTAGTGACGTTCCATTCAATTTTAATCCCAAGCTAATGATTGCATAATATGACTAATATTAAATAAACACAGATGACGCAGCGCATATAATTAATTTCCAAAGAGATTGTGTCCATATGCTCTCCCAAGCTGTCAGTTTCTTTAATGATCTTAGACAAACTCTATAATATCCATTCTTGTGTGCAAAAATGTAAAAAAACAACATCTATTCATAGGCGACCAGCGTGTTTATCAGATGTGTTTCTTAGCAAAGACTTGTTATGTGACAAATAAATGTTAAAACTCACACTAGAGCAAGGACTGGGTTAAATCTCATTTAAAAAAAGACAATGAAAGGCTACGACTCCACTGGATTCCTTGGATTCAGATAAGTAGCTAGCCTTGAAACAATGAAATGTTTAGACAGTAATGTGTGTCTCGCCATATTTAAAGGGTTGTGCAGGTTCAAAAACATCAGCTTGTTGAGGCAACACTATGTGTATCGGCATAGTTAGGGACTTTCAGAGACAAATGTTGAGACAACAATGTGTGTCTCGGCGTAAAGGGTTAGGTCCATTCATAGACAATAAAATATTGAGACAACAATGTGTGTCTCGGCATAAAGGGTTAGGCACGTTCACAGACAATGAAATGTTGAGACAACAATCTGTGTCTCGGCATAGTTAAAGGGTTAAGCAAGATCAGAGATAATGAAATGTTTAGACAACGATATGTGTCTGTACATCCATTACTATTTTACATCGGAGTTGCGTTTCTCAGATTTAGTCTAATCTACAGACATAAAAATGTTAAGACTTTTGTTGATTGTGTTTATCAGATTAGAACAGGATTTGCCCAATGTAGCAGCAAGCAGCATCTCTCAGCGACAACACAACTTTAAGCGTTTTGCTCTGTTTATGGATGCTCTGTCCTGGTTTAGAGACAAACACAATGTTAAGACGCCAGTGTTTCCTGGTTTCTGAAATGGACTAAACTCATTGATATATAATAAAATGTTGAGGTTAGTCAGATTCGGGAAAAACAATTGTTTAAAACTCGAGAATGATCCTTGCAACAAGTCCTTATTTAAACAATATCATTAATCTATGCTACAATGGTACATACACGTTTACATATGTTGTTCAAGTTGTTTGAAGATATATAAAGATATAATTATGAAATACTCATGTGAAGGTGTAGTCAATGGGTAGGATACGTTTTAAACGATATTTGCAATGAAAATGTGTGTGTGTGTGTGTGTGTGTGTGTGTGTGTGTGTGTGTGTGTGTGTGTGTGATTTAGATTTTTAACTTAACTTTAACAACTTTTCAGTCATACCGCTACGATGTCTGAAATGTAACAGTTTATAGTGATGTCTAGCACTGGGGCATCATGCCGCAGACATGTAGCATGATGTCCCACCCAGTCACATTATCCTGACACCAAGCCGATCAGTCCTAACACTAACCACTAAATGCTGAGCTCCTAGCGAAGTAGATGTTAGTATCATTTTTTAAACTTCTTTGGTGTGACTCGGCCGTTGTTGGAACCCTCGACCTCCGCATCCGAGGAGGACGCTCTAATCATTAGGCCACCGGCACGCCCGGCCCTAGGGCAAGGCGAACGAGGCAACCGCCTTGGGCCCGGCACTTCTCCGCAATGCAGTATTTTTGCTTGGGGCCCCGCGCTCATCGGTTGCATCCTTGGGCTCCGCATGCTGCCTTGGGCCCCGCACATTCTAGGGCCAGGCCTGGATGAAATGTGCATGTTCCTATGTACCATTAAATTGCATTAATCCATCACTTTATGTATCTTTAAATGCAAGATGTTCATAATAAATATAAAGTATGATTTTTATTAAAATTAAATTTGAACAAATCAATAAGCCTTTAAAAGAAAACTGAAAGGTGCAAACCTTCAGGCAATATTTGCAACCTAAGGCCTATTTTGTCATCTTTATGTAAATCCATGATCATCTAATGTTAAACGTATAGCTCGGTATGTGACGTACACAGCTTGTAACAAATCTAAATTGTGTGTCGGGCTAATGACAAGAGAAAATTCATATTTTAGGAGAATCTAATTACAGGCAACAATTTTACGTGGATAAACGTTTTGTACTGAGTTCTACACATTATCCATGACCTAATAATTTTGACGAAAACAACATCCTGCTGAGAGACTATTAAGACAATTACAACCCCCTACCAACAAAATGAAATCCCACAACATGAGAAATCTGTCCTAATGAACCACCATTAATGTAGTTTTTGTTTGGAATGTCTAAGCTGTGTCATGCTGCAAATGACTGTCAGTGGTATAATATAGCTTCCTGTGCACGTAAATACCAGGCCATTGCCCCATTCTGTACTTGACTAAGGATTCAATTCAAGTCTCATCATCATACCATAAACACCTACAATGAGAAAACAACCCAAGGCCTTGAATCGTCATTAGTTTCATACA
>JAECUM010073276.1:0-14199 GCA_016617855.1 Megalonaias nervosa | reverse complement strand
CTACTGATTTTAAGTCGGGAGAGCGATCTCGTGAATGTGTTGCAAGGTTACCAAGTGTGATATCTGCATTAAATAATGAAATGACTCATGCAACTTCCATGAAACCTTCTAATGCAATAACAAAAAAATATATACCCCGTAGCGATAACGTACAACGCCGTGAACAACCAGTATTAGGTAATGTAACTGTGAGATATTTATACGAACCAGGGGAGCTTGAGGGTGGGAAAAAAGGAGCTACTGACCCTATCTGGAGCGTGACCACACATACAATTTCTAGCGTGGTTAGATCCACTGGAAGACCTGCTATATACAGACTAGATTCTACTGCCCCTCAGCGTGGATTTGTACGTGAACAATTACAAGTAATTCCTGCAGATACACAATTACCACCACGTTCACTTATGTAAATTAGCGCCCCGGCGTCGATTACATTCAAGACAGGTCAACATCACATTTTCACGTGTATGACCAAGATCACTATTAATTCTGTCTACAGTAAATTGTCTTGGATTATTATTCGAATACTGCCATAGCATCTTACAGTTACAGCTTGCACAATGATTATTCTGTAGTTGCTTTAGTGTTATAATAAATTCAGTATCAATATCAAAATCACGCTTATTTTTTTTTTGGTCACATTGTTTATAACCCGCTAATTTTTTATTTATTACAACAGCGTCATTAGCAATTTCCTTAGTTATCACGTAATCTATAATAACCCTATGTAGTTGAGATATTCTTCTAACACGAGATACTGCAAGATAGACTAAGTTTGACCATTCCATACGATCATCTACAATCCAGATATTTGTATCAGAGATAGTTAATCCCTGTGACGAATGAATCGTTATAGCGTATCCTAACATCCACGGTGATTTTTCCATGTTTAGTGCGCTCTCAACAACATCAATGGCAACCAAAACAATGTCATTCAGTACAAGATTTTGTACTCGGACATTTTCAGCGTCTCCACCTGGTATTTCAACTTCAATATTCTGTCGTCGAGTATCTGCTGGGCGATAACACAAAGGTACAGGTAACGTTGGAGTTCATCACGAACTATCTTTCTACTTGCGACTATCAAATCAGCAGGCTTCCATAAAGTCCAAAAATCATTCATAGTTGTCTCTGGAATTACTTTACGCATTATCTCACATTGTATTTTATCTGGCTGTAGTCTGATTAATCTTTAAAACTCTTTCAGCGGCTCATCAATAGCTCTATGGTCATCATGTATTTGTTCATAATAATCTACATTATTCTTTAGCCATTCATGTGGAGACTGTCCAACAAAGGGTGGTGGTTGACCATGATCGCCACACATAATCACAGCAGTATTCTTTGTCAATAACCATTCAAGAAATGTCTTTAGTGTTTCTAACGACACCGTACATATCTCGTCCCATATAATATGCTTAGGTATATATTTTTCACCCATTCGCTCAGGAGTCCACGTGTCTCCGCACCATCTAAAGAAACTGTGATATGTACATGATTTTACTCCTCGTTCTTTTATTTCTCTAGCAAGTTTATGTGTGGGTGTCAAAACAATTATATCTGAACTATTATTCATAAATAAATTAATCGCACGAGTTGTTTTACCTGACCCTCCACACCCATTAAGATAAACAGCCTTATGTCTAGCCACAAGATCGTACACAGATGGTGCAGATGATTTTGATGCTTGATCATTATTTCTGTAATATATTTCCTTAATTTCAACATCGGCAGATTCAGAATAACTAAGTATATTTTCTTGTTTTATCCTCCACGTCCCCCATTCACCATTACCGAGTAGCGGTTTTAATAAATCCTTATATTTTTTATGTATATAAAATGAATCCGTAGCGACTCTGATAGCGTGACGAGGAAATCTATTTATCATCGATAGTAGGTTTATCGAAACATAAGCTAACATCGAAGATCTCAAATGTGTAAATTGTGGTGAGTCGCCATCAAGGTAGCTCACAATGGTACCTAGTTTTGTTCCATCTGATAAATAAGCATTACATCGACTTATAAATGTGTTTTTCTCCGTTGTATCGGTGATTATAAAATCTAGTTCAGCGTCGTCCATAATCAATCTTGTACACACTCATTTATAATCGTATGAACCACCTTGAGTAAACTTACCGATTATCTTTCTGCCAAGATCTTTTGCAAGTTTTTCATCATATTCATTCCTGCATTTACTTATTTTAATGACATGATCTTCATCAATATCAGGGAATTCTTTCCTGGCATCATCGACACTAAATCTATCCGGTTCTGGTAACCAAACTTGCTTCTGTGAACTATACGATATAATTGCTTCAGTTACCCTCAACGATATTAAAAATCCACCATCAAGCATATACCGCAATAGTACTATCGGAACCCAACATTTTTCTGAAAAATGTCTTCCAAACCAAACATAATTAATCGCATGGAGACCCTCTCTAAACTCGAATGATTCTACATAAGCAAATCCTGTTAGGTCAAAATCTGGTAGGGGTCCGTTTATTGCAACCCTGGTCATCTCATGTGTAGGATGTCCGAATCTCTTAAAGTATTTAGAACATTCTCCTTATCCAAGAAAACTCCCAGGATAACATGCAGCCATATCAACTGAGATAACATCACTATAATCGTATTTGGTATTCCATAATCCACCGTGTCCATATTCTATACAACTTTTTTTGATATCTTCAAGGAATTCTGATCGTGTCGTTTTCCATGAATTTTTCTCCTGAGCGAAATGGGCAGCAACCGATGGGACGGTAAAACAGTTATTCAGTAATTGTCCAACTATGAGATCATCAGAGGTATATTTCAATGCAATATGTTCCATTTCTTCATGAAGAGATTCTGTACGATAAATATCACCGTTAGGCCGTACAAACTGATCGTAATCGTATTCTGAACTTTGAAATAACCAAACAGACACAGGGTCACTTTTACTTATATTTCTGATAAAATCAAATATGTGACCATCATAAAACTTAATTTTTCTATCTCGTGGAAATACCGTTACAGCATTAGTCCATGCATGTGCATTATGATCGACGATTGTTATAGGGTTTCCATTTTTATATATTTTGGTTCGTACAATATCTCTCCGGTTAGCGTTTTTACTGTTATTGGAAATCTTAATAACTTTTCTAGTTCAGCAACATCCTTAATAGATGCACCAGTATCTTTAACCGTTTCTGCCCATGTATCTATTTTTTTACGTCTTAAATCTGTTAAGCCATTACCACGTATCGCATTTGTAAAATGTTCTGTAACTCGTTCAGCTACACAGTTTATTCTTGATATTTTCATCGGCTTGAGATCCGCAATATTAGGTTTATCATTCAGCGAATATATTCCATAGACAACTGCAGTCTCTGGATAACCTTGTATATAGTAAGGTTTATCAATGCCAGTAAGTATTCCAGGTTTGGATCTGTTATTTAAGAGAACAATATTACCCCCCGACTGCACACGGACTGGATCACGCTTATCACTAATAATCCAGATATCGTCATCTGTCTCTACAATAAACTTTATTAAAATGAAATATTTTTGATTATCAAGGTGATTAATAATTACTTGTCCTCGTTTGTCATTCATCATATTAACGATATGTCCTATCCTGAAAGTTGACCATACATGAGCAGCACCATGGTCACGAAATTCCTTTTTGGCTTCACGGATACGTTTAGCTATATCCGCATTTGTTAAAGCTAGATCTTGCATCGAAACACTAAATTTATATTCTGGTAGTCTGTCAAGGTGAAATCTAGCAGGGGAAGGTTCAATAACGGATAATTCCTCCATATAATTAAAACAAATATTTAAATTAAAATTTTAGTATATATATATATAATGATTGAAACAAAGAATTACTGCCACTGGCTTAAAATCGGACATACTTCTCCTTGTAACAGAGCATGCGTGAATGAATTCTGTAGCTACCATATGCAAAGTATCAAAAATGGAAGTACAGGACCAAAGCCATGTGTGCAATGCGGTGTTGGAGTCAGAGGGAAAACTCAATTGTGTTTAAAATGTGGCGGAAAAAAATACAGGGAATTAAAACGATCTTATGACAAAAAAATACCTTGTCAGGTAAATCTCCTATAAACACCGTAGAAGATTATCTGACTAGATTTCAGAATAATGATTTAGACAAATAATATTATTATATAAATGGAGCAAAAAGAATTTGTAGCGCATCCGATCATCAAAAACTACGAAGCGTCTCGTGATGGCGTGATCAGGAACTGTCGATCAAAAAAACCAGTCGGTAGTCTTGATAAATTTGGTTATTTTAGATTCAGTGTTAGTAGAAATAAAAATTATTTCTCACATAGGTTCATATTCGAATGTTATTTTGGATTGATTAAAAACGGACTTGTAGTTGACCACTTTGATGGGAATCCCCAGAATAATAATTTATCTAATCTGCAAGTTATAACACAGAGTCAGAATTCTAGACATGGAAATACAGGAGCATGTAAAATATTCAAAAAGAGAGCTATTAAATCCATAAATACAGAACAGACCAAGAAATAACTTTCCCATCAATGAATGCGGCTGCCAGATATTTTGATATACATCCACGATCGGTACAATTTGCAGCTGATAAAATGTACAAATCTGCATTTTCGAAAAAATATAATCAGCGGATAATATTTGAATATGTCATATAACTATTTCTTAACAGTTCGACTCTGTCAATTTTGCCAGGGTTTTTGTTTAGCCATAACTACAGTCAGGGGTCCACCTTCACTGTCACTGCTCTCACTTTCACTCTCGACAGAATCAGATAATATAATCTTTCTCAATTGCATTACACGATTGTCTATCATTTTTTTTCTTTCTTACTCGTGAGACAACGCAGTCCTTATTTTTTCGATTGAGCGTGCAAGAGGTGCAAATAGCTTCACTTGTGTGTCGTTCACCATTGCTAAAGATTCTAACATAGATTGGTAAATTGATTTCACGAATCTGTAATTGGAAGGTAATGTGAATTTGTTCTCGAATTTTCTTTGCTGCAATAATTCAAAGTCAGAGAGAATTTTTTGAGGTTCAAGATTATCGGACATTTTTATTCCGTCATGTTTTAATTTTTTAATAGCAGAAATAATATCATTATTGTTTTCATTGTTCATATATATGTATTTATTTCTTTAAAATAAAAAATAATTGACATTCAAGTTTTTAATTTTCACTTTAAGCAATTGCACATATAAAGCGAGGTAACTCCACAGAGTAAATTAAACGATTATTTCCCTTGCCCAATGTATTTTCATCAACTAAATGTATCCGTCTGTCTGTGATTAACTGAATCTCTGTAAGTTTGTTAAATTCCACTGTAAACTTAAGACACATATCGTAATACAACAGTCGCCGCTAAAAAAGCAACGTCATTTACAAGCATAACAAAACGAAAGCAAAAACACTTACACGAACATGAAACCCAATTCAAACGCACGCACAGAGTACAAATAATCCTTTAAGCACTTAACTATACAGTGCGAGCGATCGGTATATTATATTTAATCATACTGTGCACCATTATACATATACATTTTCGTTCTAGGCTTTCAAACAGAACAACTTGTGCATTATAAGTCGGATGTGTTTATCGATTTTCCATGGATTTGTGACGCAGCAGTTATTTTCGTCTTCATGCTTGTAATTTTATTAAGATATATACAAACGGTGATATATTTTAATCGTTTCAAACATATAAATGGTTATATATCTTAATAAAATTATAAATATTTAGATTCATTTATAAAATCAGAAATCTAATGCTATTGTGTGATAACCATATAATAATTTCTCAAACGTATATATATAGTCGTGTGTCGTTAGCTCAGTGCAAAAGTGTTGGGACTTTGGTACTGAACTTCTGCTGTTCGACTCCCATGACCGCGGGGGGTGGGTATTTGGTCCATGGGTTGCCAATTTTATTAAGATTGTGGGGACGACCCCTGAGGTTTCAATAAAATCCTCACCACGTCACGCCACGTGGTGAGTGCATTTTGCACTTACCTCGGGGTTTGATTTGGTGGGGGTTTTATTGAAACCGCAATGCCTAGACAGTCCTCTGAATTTCTAATGTTTCGTTTCGATTAGGAATTCGCTGGGGGATGTGTCTAAACAAAAGGTGCCTCCTAAAATAATCAGTAGCATGCCTGAGCTCTCTACCCCATTGAAGGGCCCCCAAATGAACATTCAGAAAGAATGTTAGCCAAAAGAAACAGAACATGGGGTGCCCCATAACAGGCATAAGAGAGACAACAATGTAAGGACCCCATGAAAGGCACAAAGGCTATCAAGGGGCCCCGTGACGGGTAACCACTTAGGATGCTACTGATTATTTTTGATAAATTACGTTACATACATACGTACATACATACATACATACATACATTACATACATACATGCATACATACATGCATACATACATACATACATACACACATTACATACATACATACATGCATGCATGCATACATACATGCAAAAGGTCAAAAGTCAAGGTCAAGATCAAATGTCAAGGTCAAGGTTAAATGTCAAGGTCAAGGTTAAATGTCAAGGTCAAGGTCAAGGTAAAAAAAAAATAGATTTTTTTGCAAAATTTACTCAGGCATCATTCTACGAGCGTATGTACAAATTAACATATAGAGTTTCTCCTCTTAGGTCCACAATGTTGCCATCCTGATTTGTGAGTTTGAAATTCATTCTTGTCAATAATGGATTATGTGCACGCAAGTAGACCTGATTTATTGGCTCAGACACAATGAGTAACTACTACCAATTATATCGCATACTAGATTCAGTGCGATTGTCGATGTGATGTTAACAATATTAGGCGAGATATGACGGCCTCCACCGTATGGATCGTTGTTATGTTTAAGAATAACCGGTGGTGGGGCTATTTTTATCCACGCTGCATATATTTTAGGGAAATATTCATCAATGACATCGTTGAGTGTTTTCTTTATTTCAGCGTTATTTAAATCTGGTATTATAAATGTTTGTAAATCTTCTTCTGTTGTTTTGTAATGATCAAGGAATAACTGCTTAAGTTCTGGAGTTGTGTAAGGATTTCCATCGAGTTTAGTCGCAACGTTTATAATACTTCGGTTGGCGATGTATAAATCAAATAGAATCCTATTTAAATGTTTTATTGACACGATTATCTGATTTTTTACATCATCGTTATAATGTTGAGATAATGAAATAAATAAATTTCTTAAATCATTAAGTGTTTTATCGTATTCGGGTTTAAGAAAATCTAAAAATCTTTTAAAAAATTTTTCATCAACAATCTCTCTCTCAATCTGCGTCCTGGCGTCTCTGATAACATTAAATGCTGATCTATTTGTACTAGGGGTCCTTCGACCGTCAAAATCAGTAAAGTAATATCTATCGTTGCTTGGATCAGATTCAAATAATATATAAGACCATGGTTGTCTTTTTCGATATTCTGGATTTTTAATGAATTTTTTTTCCGTTGTGAGAAATTCATCTTTAGTTGGTTCTGGAATTCCATTTGATTTTTGGTCTGGAGAAACATCAGGCCATCCTAACACTGATCTAATCGAACCTTGATAAATATCTACAGAGTAATCAGGGGAATTTATTTCAATCACCGCTGATAATGTTGGTTCGTATACACCAATTGTTATTTTTGATTCTTTTCCTGTAATAGATTTAATTCTACGCTGGAATTCTTCATTAATCTGTTCTATCTGATAACTGCCAGTTGGAATACTAACTACTTGCCAATCAGGAGTTCCATCAAGTTTATTCTTATTTGCGAATACTAGTGAATTATTTGGCTGTTGTCCACCAAATGGTTTTGATCTAATATTAGGCCAGCTATAATAAACTCGAAGCTGCGCTAATGCTATTTCTTTTGCAGGAATTGCGATTGGAAAGTTAACGCTAAACTCAGGATTGGTCGAACTTAATGAAATCATTGTAGTTTTTGATGGTGTTGTATTAGTGACGATCTGCTGAAGTAACTCTCTTGACGTTGTCAAGGACTCAGACATTATTATTATTGTTATTATTTAATTCTCCATTTTGGCTATCGTTAGTAGCGATTATGAATGCTTCATCGTAGGTTTTCATTATTGTTGCAAATTCCTCGTCGGATATTTTACCATCACTAAGATAAAGTGAAACACACGAAGTTAGTTTAGAATAGGCGACTGTTGCTGTGTGTAATTTTATTATATACTCACGTAATTTATCATTTGTGCACGTAGATATCTTTTTAGCGATAATACTGAGAATACCTGCGATAGTCGTTGAAGTTGAAACAATAATCGTTATAACTGCTGGAGCTGTCATTGTTATCGTTGATAATAATAATCCGGATCCAGCAACAACAGCGGAAACCGAGTAAACGATTATATCAATGACAACCATACGTCTGCGATATTTTTTTACTTTTACTGTATAATTGTCGATGATATTTTTTAGTTTGGTCAGGCATTCACATACTTGATTATATCTGTGACGTTGAACGTCGATTGAAGTTTCATTCATTATACTATGACGCTAAGTAATTAATTGGTGAGTTTGGTTACAAATTCCAGACACCACCAGTAACTATCAGCAGCTGTATGTTTATCAGATAATTCCAACGTAAATATTTCCTCAGAATCTTTATCCAATATTACAGATACAGTTCTAGAAGAATTACCAGTTGATGGAGATGTAGTAAATATTCTAAAATTACACTGCTAAGTACGGACAACCTATACACACCAGCAATTTCCGCAGTGTATTTGATGGTTTTATTTTGTGGTGTCCACGTGGCTGATCCTGATGCTACTGTGTACACGATAATGACGATCTGATTGTGAGGAATTTTAATCAGATTAGTTTTTTGAACAATATTAGGTATTCCACTAACAATATCGTTGAGTTTTGTGTTAACGTCGGCTAGTTTTATGTCAACGATTGGTGGATCACCAAAAAAATCATGTACAGATTTGTTTATGTTTCTACGAAAATTTAAAAACGTTTGTACATGTCTAGTAAAAGTACCATTGAGTGCGGCCATTTCGTTATTGATTGTTTTTAACGAAGTTGTCGTAGGAATGTTGCTATCGTCTACATATTTCTTAGTTGCAGCGTCAAAAGCAGATTCTGGTGTTCTAAGGTTATTAATACCATTATTATTCATGTTGAGAAATGCACGCATTATACCGCCGTTGACTAACACATACTTAGATTCTTGATCGTCGACATATTTCTTTGTTGTGGCGTCTGTATCTGCGACTGGGTTTCCAAGGTATGTAATTTTATTTCCTGACATAATAATACTACCAGTAAATACATCACCAGTTTTCTTGATAAAATCGTTAACTGACTTACCAGAATCTTGTATTTTACCTTGATCATTAAAAGTAACGATATTATCAGCAACTGCGGTAGGAATTCGTATAAGTACATCTGGCAGTTGTATATTGCTTGTCTTTAATCGTCCTTGTTTATCCTGAAAAACAACGACTTCATTTTGATCCACACTAGTAATATTTAATAAATCATCAATCTCATTTCTGAGTTGATCAAGAGTTGCGTATTTAGATAAATCACCTTGCTGCTGAGCTTTACCACGAGCAGATCTTCCGTAAATATCTACCATTATATTTATCAATATCTGTTTAAATGTGACAATGTGGTATATTCATGCACGACTTTATGAGGTGGTTTTGTTGATTTTGATATAGCATCAAGTACATTAAGTACTTCACGATCACATATTGGTGGATCAGTTAATGTTTGTGTTGGTAACGTTGAACACCAGATTGGAGCAGTATTATTGCTGACATAATGAAGAAATTCATTTTGGTGGCGCTAATCCATATGAATCAAAGTAAATAGTTCCACGTGGATCAATTGCATATCCAACCCAATGCGTGCCTGATCCAGAATTTTTATCGAGATTGATAATACCAGTTTCTAAATCGCTAGCGATTTTAGGTAGTTGATCGCTCATGAAAACACCTCTGAAGTTTTTTATTTTTAGTTTTTTAGCAGCATTGAGTAAATCAAAATTGGACATAGGCGATATCAGTAAACTGTCCTGGGAAGTCTTAGACCCTTTCCGTACCATGAATGTGGAGTCCCTGGCAATCTGAGACCTTTTCCCTTTTTTAAATTCCCTTTCCTGTTGCTTTCTTTAATGCCATTCCAGCAGCAGTTCCACCAGCACCTAATGCAGCTGCTTTTGCAACAGCTGGGGCTGCAGCTGCTATTAAAGCTGGTATAGCTGCGAGAAGTGGAAATATACCACCCGTCTTAGCGATGTATTTGATAGCACCTGCAGAAAGATTAAGTTTTATACCTTTATTTGATTTTTTGGCTTCATTGAAGTTTCTGAATTGACGCTCGGTCAACGATAATTTATTTGAACCGCTCATCTGTTCTCGCTTTAGCGATATTTTTATTCCACAGTTATTTTTTGATGCTGATTGTAGTCTTTTAATCTGACCAGGTGTCAGGGTAACACTAACGTGATTGTATGACATTATAATTATTATCCTTATTTTAAATCAGGTGATCTAATTACATGTTTTCTACTGGAGCATCAACAACTCTCATTCGTCCACCAACACCTTCAAGTAACATCGTCTTATCGCTGAGTATAACGGCTATTGCCCTATAATTGTCAATAACAACTGCTGGTGCTATTGGTAGTGTCACACGAGTTCGAAAATGTATATCAACTACTGATTGTCTGGTTAAATCCAAATGTTCCAGAGAAAAGTAATAAATCGGATATAAGGTTGTAAAATCTAACTGTGATATTTGTAAACCAGTATCAATATTTTGATCACGTCCCATGAACGACATAAGACGATGATATGCACGTGCTACATGATTATTTTCAAAATTCAGTAATATATCCTCGGATGGTTCTTGATGTCCATTTATCCTTAATGAAACTTCAGAAACACCGAGTTTGTCAAATATCATGTGACTACGTAGTTGATTATTTAATCGTGCATTATTCTGTAATGCAATAAAAATAAGCCGTGGTGCAGAAACACCTTGTTGTGATGCTATCTGCCACGTAAATAAACCATCAATATTACTCTGGATAGCATCTGTGGTCACTGTCAACCATGACAACATTGATTTACCGCCTTGACTCATAAAAGATAGCAACCGGTCTTCTTCAGATATTGAGGGAGTCATCACCGGCATCCATAATGAAAGCTTGGTTAATACTACTTTACCATGAAGTGCAGCAGTTGCAGCAGGATTAACACCAGCGGGGTGCCATATTGCATCATCGTCCGTAGCCTTTCGTACGAGTACAACCGTATGTTTGGCTCCAAAAATAACTTTTCTGACATTTCTGCAAAATCCAAATATGTGTGAAAGTGGAATTGCACATGAAAATCTCCTATTATCTTTCAACATTGCTCGACGTGTTGTAAACCCTAAATTAAATTCTGAATTAATACTGTGCAGTAACGGAAATGCAGCACCGGGTCGGGTTATCATTTCCGGTGGTTGTGGATCGACTGCAGTACCCTGTGGTGTTTGTACCAAATTATGCTGTCTATTGTCAGGGTGATCAGAAGTATCCTTCGCAAACATCATTGATGGTCCAGCCGATCTTGAATAATCATCGCTGTATCTCGCAAGACCAAGTATTGTTGTAGTAACATCGACGTCTTTCTGAATTGATTCAATATTTTTTCCGTCAATCATGTACGTAGCACTATCAAACAATGCCATAATACCATTATTAACAAAACCAACCCTAACTTCAGCTCCATATGCAGTATTATCTATTTTTAGAATTTCACCTTCTACTTCGATAAACGCCTCAGCGGGTAGGAAATATCTGCTTGTATCCTGAACCTGTAGTTCAATCCTTCCACGCTGATCTGGAACTCGAGCGTCATAAGAATAATACTGATAATCACGCACAGACTCATCTTTGAGTACTGGTGCATCCATGTCAAACGCTGGATCAGATATGCGTTTAAACATCTTTATTATATTTGCTATCGTCTAACACGAAGACCACTTCGAGAAGTGAGACCACTTCCTGCTATCAGACTAGCGGTTATATTTTTTTCTTTTTCTGATAATGGTACATCAGCCAACTCTGCTAGTTTTTTTTTTTTTTTTTGATTTATTATTTTACTAATATTTGCAGGCATTACTTCAGTGCTAGGTAATTTTACAGGTTGAGGTCGGACCGCAGGTCTGCGTATTAATCGTGTTAGTCTATCCTTGATCGCTGAAAACGCTTTACTAGCGAGATTACCAACAGCACCAATACCTTTTTCACGAACAACATCAATAGCTTTCATCCCCAGCTGCCTTGCAATCAGTATTGCTTTTGGGGCTATCCTTCTAAACAGACCCTGAACAATATCGCCTAGTCCATCTCCGTAGGTTGTTTTGTATACTGGTAATCGTGAATTTATTACCCTGACCATGGTTGGTCCACGTTGAGTACTATGTACGATCATTTTATTATAGTAGCTGTTATTTAATTACATACTCAATTCAGTGACTTAGTCACTATAGTAGTCATCAGCAATTTCATTAATGAGGGATCGATATACATTAATATCCATAATTCCACCTGTAAATAATCGTTTACAAATATCAGCTGCTTCATTAATGATTTCTGGGGAATTATTACCAGCTCGTTTTCCTCCAATGAGGATTTCTAGTCGATCAACATCAGCAAGAACGTTATTGGGACAAGTAATAAGACTACTTCCTAAACCACTTCCAGTTGCGCCAGGAGTATCATAAAATACTTCTTCCTCAGTTTCTTCTTTTGGTTCCGGTAATGTTTTTGGTTTTGGTGATGTTTTTGGTGATCTTGTAAATATATCCTTAATTTTTTCTAAGGATAATTTTTTTTGGTTTCGGTGATACTGGATAATCATGAAGTGATTGCTCAAATGGTTTTGGTGCTTTTTGTTGTTGTTTTGGAGGTTTTTGTTTCTTTTGTTCTTTACTTTGTTTTCTCTCCTCTTTTCTTAATTGAATTAAATTATTAATTTCCTCAATATATTTCTGATATAATGGATCATCGTCTCTAGCTTGTTCAACATTCATATGTATGCGATATAAATATTTTTTCCATTGTTTACTGTTTTTAATATCTTTATCGTGTTCAGGTTTCATTAATTTACCTCTTTGACTAAAACCATCCAAAGCAAACTCAGCTAATTGTTTTAGGTTCAAGTTATTAATTACCTTAATAGTTTCTTCATTAAATTTATTTATCAGTTCAGCAGTACTTATTGCATGATTCTTTTGTTCGGGGGCTGGTGCTTCAGCGCCTTCAGGTTGATCTTCATCCTCAGGTATTTCCGGGACTGGCATCGCAGCAGCTATTTCGGCTGGAAGTCCACGTAAAATTCTTTTTGTCTGTTTTGTTCTTTCTGCTATTTTTCCAGTTGCTTCAGCGGTTTTCTCTAATACAGGTAGAATGCCTTTAGTAGTCTCAGTGATAGGTTTAAATAATTGTTTTGTATCCTCTTCAAATTCAACTTGAGATTCCTGACGAGACTGTAGTTGTTGTTTAACTAAATCACGAACAGGTAAATATTTTCTAATTGCCTCTAGTCGCTCCCGAGCTAATCTAGCTGAATGTGGTTCTCCGATACTCATTTATTAATAATATCTATACTGGCTGTTTAATTCATAGCAGCAGAGTGTGAACGACAAAAATTGAGTGACCAGACAAGTAAACGAGTCGCATAAAAATTTGAAAAAGAGTCAAAAATAATCTTGCCCAATTAGAGAATTTTTTGGTTTAAACGTTATTGGCGATATTTTTTGGTTTAAACGTTATTGAAGGTATTTTTCAGCTTCGTAGGAACCTTTATTTTTGTAAAATAAGGTCTCTACAACTTTGTAGGGTTCACCCTCTCTGCTGCTAATACACATGTTGTTCCCCGTACGAACGAACAGTTCTTTCCAGCACAGGAATACCTTTTCCTTAAGGTATTAGAAACTCAACAAGATGTTATGATGTGACTCTTAACTATGACTGACTACGACTATGACTATGACTGAACTTTCTTACAGATAACTAAGCATATAAAAGAAACTAATACGTCGTTTCATGTACACACGCACGAAAGACACGTGTGATTTCGTAATCCATCTGGACATTACGAAAGCCTGAACAAGTATCAGCCAATCATTTA
>JAECUM010073273.1:0-21885 GCA_016617855.1 Megalonaias nervosa | reverse complement strand
TAAATCTGGTTGCACGAATAAATTTTATACAGTGATTTTACGTCATAAATAGCTGACAATTATATTTGAAATAAAGCGTACACCTCTCTGAGCTTGTGTCCCAATGATTGTCTAATTAATAGGGTTTAAACTAGCATCCGCTATCCAGTACTGGAAGGAACAAAAAGTAGCTTCTTTTATGGCAATGCAGATAGCAAAATCTATTCATTTAATGTACAATGTGTGAAATATCATCTGTGAAATTTTGTTGACCGGTAGAGCTGAATGAAAGTTTTATGCTTATGTGCACAATCTAAATTGTGAAAACAAATAAACTGTTGCCTTAGACGAAGATGAAAAAGGAGCTTTAATCTAATAATTGTGATATCGATAGAGTCTTGTTTACAATACTGAGATTTGTTGACTGGGCTGACTCTTTTCCTCAGGTAGTCCCAATACCATCAATATTCATTTATAATTTATTCATTTTCTGCAGTTTGATGCACATGTGACATAAGGACATATATGACAAATGCCGCCAGGCACAAGACGAAATCAAAATATTTATCTACCTATCCCGCACATCTTATCGATCTGTCCATTCATGACTTACCAAACTCATTACGTATATTGAAGAATGTATAAATACCTTGTCAGGAAAGCACCTGAGAAGGAAAGTAGATTGGTAGACCTACCATTTTGATTATATCATTACTATCATTCGGTTACATATGCACTATCCCATCATCAGTATGTTGATAATATTATTCGCTGTAAATACGGCTGATGTGGTTTAATATGGGAAGTCTGCTTGTAGTCGCCGTCATTGATCAACAAAGTAAAAATTCCAAATGAACATTATCTGAGACATTTTTAGGAATTTTATACATCTCATTTAATTCTGGTTCTTTCTACAGGGAGGGGAAAATAATGCCTCTATACAATAAAGTGATGCCAGAAAGAAATAATAGCTTTCCCGAAGTACCTTGTGCAACTTCGCCACATGTTTTATACAAGTGTTGTGATAAATATGCAAACAAGTTTAAACATATTTAATCCCACCCGTTTGTTTTAAACTG
The DNA here is from genome assembly GCA_016617855.1 of Megalonaias nervosa. Taxonomy (NCBI): domain Eukaryota; kingdom Metazoa; phylum Mollusca; class Bivalvia; order Unionida; family Unionidae; genus Megalonaias; species Megalonaias nervosa. The sequence continues at coordinate 20,827 of JAECUM010073273.1, read as the reverse complement.
AAATTTTTTTCAAGACCTTAATCTGTCGTTTACCGTCCAATAGTTCTTAAAGATTTTGATTTTTAGGGTCTTCACGTTATTCTGCAATTTGTTAATTATTTTCTGATGGGTTTTCAAACTAATCTTAGTCGCGGTCTCACATGGCTTTCGTACGGTATTTGGGCCGCTGGCCTTCAGAATTATCATGTAATTAAAACTAAAACCTTTTATAACATATTGAGAGACAGGCAACAGACCAGTGACAGTGGCATGTGATACATTATATTAATACCCAAGACTGTGCCTGTCTTGTATTAGCCTTACCTGACTTTTCATCTGTATCATATATTCTTTAAGTAATAGATTTTGTATTTATTTTCTTTCACCCGTTGGTTTTGTAATCAATCAAAATTCGCTAACGACATATATGTTTTACCTCCATTTGCATATGCTTTGTTTCCCCGCACCTGTTAAATCCTATAAGATCGGTTTCTGTGAAACACTCTGCATTTTATAAATGTATGAAACTGCTATTTAGATTCTGTCAATCATTTTTTCTTGTTAATGGTTTCTTTTCTGCTGCCTATATATTGGAAAAAGATTCATCATACACCAACTATTGCAAGAACGTAAATACTTCATTCTCTTTGTCTTGAAATTCTACTTTGTATACATGATACTTGTATACATGATCCTGATAATGATATGCCCTTTGATTAACCTTGGGTAAAGGTCACTATATTTGTTCATATCGTTTTGAGGGCCATCCCTCCATGTTTATAGTCTTCATTGTTCTATTAAACTTTACTGCTATAGGTGCCTGATTTGTGGTAATATTTTGTAAAGTACTTATTTGTTTTCTTCCAAATTTTCTTTAATGTTCTAACGTCCTTCACTTCATTACTCTCTATCTATTCAGGGTTTCCAGGTTTAAGATTAATCTAAAATGTATGTTGTATATGTCATATCCCTCGTTTAGTTGTTTTCTATGCGTCCATGAGAATTTTGGAAATTCATTATTTAGTGACATAATGTATTGGTATCAATCATGAATGCCTGGTTTTCATTGGATAGGTGGCTAGCATTTAAACTTATGGAGGACACATTTGGCCGCTCTTTCGTGTATAATATCTAGGTAGATTGCTGCATTGTCCTGTCTTTTGATTTGGTGACCCCAGAGGGAAAGGTGTACATAGTTTAAGGCTATTGGCATAGCTGCCATTTCATAGTATCGGCCAATAATTTTTATATTCTGTATCTTCCGCTCTGTATAAGTTATTTCAAGCCTCAAGATATATCTTAACGACTTTATAATAAATGTTATGTATCTTATGAAACGTCATATATATATATATATATAACTTGAATTCAAGTATCTTTTATAGTTCATAAAATATCTAATGTAATTTAAAGGATATTTTCTCACGTTGCATGTACGATTTCACTTTGTTTATAATGTATCATATTAATTTTATAACTATCGTATAAACTGGGTAATTTATCTTACATAGTGTACAAACTATTTCATACATTCAATAAAATATGCAATAGATAAAACCTTATAAACATACCTGCAATACAAAATATGTCTTATAAACAGATCTGCTTTACACAATATGTCTTATTAACAAAACTAATGAAAGTGACATCAGGTTCTTTTCGACATACTTTTCATAGTCTATGACATGTCTAGGTTTTGAAATCAATAGAAATTTCGTTTCCGGTACTTAAAGGAGAAAATAAGAATATGTAGCATTTGAGATTAGTTTCGAAATTTTGTTCAGCCTCCAGGAGTCATAAGCGAGACAAAGCAGTCTAACAGCAGCATCATCTACAACAGGTTGTTGAGGTTTTGATTTAAGTTTTCCTTTGCATATTTTTAAACATTGCTTGATACATTATGATCACACATGCCTTACAAACGATAAAGCAAACGCAATTAATGCTTAGATCTGATAACTCACCAGTTTTATCATGAGGTTAATGTTACAATGATAGAGCATTTGTGCTTAGGTTTTGCTTTGTGTTTTGTGAGGTGTGGGCGTTGGCGTTAGATTGAAGAGATGGGGGATTATTTGTTGGCTAATATGGTGTTCGCGAGTAATCTTACTACAACCGAAATAAATTTGATTAATGTACAAGAATTTACAATAGTAATCCATTCATGACGTACGTATAGTGCATGATGTACAGGGATAACCTCTCCACGCAAAAAATGCCAAAGTGTTCCAACTCTGTGGCTGATCATCCAACGTTTACAACAACACGCATACTAAAGGCATATAGGTATAGAATATAGATATGATAGGGCAAATATTAACAGTTGAACAAGTAACCAAATGATACTGCTACATCATTATGAGCGAGGTACTTTCCGAAACTCGTTTGACAGTTTAGTACATATTCTAAACTACAAACTGTTGAGTAGGGAAATAATTAACGTTTAATTCCCGATCTTTGTAATCATTTCCTTCAGTTTGTTCACTCTAATGCTCAATATTAACATTGAAAATTATTGCATTCATGCAAACATTTGGTAATATTTGTTAAATAAAACAACGTGCTTACTTCTGTTTAGTTCATTACAAGTGTTAGCAACAAGTAAACACTACTATCACTTACAACCACTACTACTACTACTACTACTACTACTACTACTACTACTAATTATAATAATAATAATAATCGTACAACGAAAATAATAACAACGGATTCCATCCTTCGGACTATGTGTCAATATTACAAAAATGAATGACAATTATGATACCAAATAATGACAACGACACATTGAAAGAAAATTGAACACTTGAAATATTGACAATTCCGGAGAAACAAAAGCCACTTCTATCTCAATAATGTAGTTGAAAACTATACAACCTTTCATAACTTATCTTCTCTTTATTTGCTTATTTAACGAGTTTCAGCTATATTTACAATTATGAACTTACACTTTAAAGAGATTAGGCAATTAATTTCTACTTGTATTTTGTAATGTACAGCTCTGTGCTCATGCAAACGTGATCTATCACAAGCAGTCGGGAGGCGGCCAATCCTATCTTGAAGAATCAATAACAGCTCGTAATGTCAAAAGGTAGTTCGATAGTCAACTAAATTACATTCATAATTTTATCCATTTTTATACTTTCCAGTAACAACAACAATATGTTACTACCTAAGATAAGAATATGTAATACATAAATTATTCCTATTAGAAGAAGATTGGATCTATCTTTGGTTTCTTTAGGTTCCTGTTTGTGTGCATTTAGTTCTTATCTTAACATGTCAGTTTCAACACTTTCTTTTGTTCATTACCTTCCGTTGTCGGTGATTAGATATGCCTTACTTCAGCTTTTACAACCCACCCACCTTCTTCCCACCACGACCTAATTGCTTTGGCTAGAAAATTAATTGACCTGACTGGTTATAAAATATTTAGTCGCATATAATCTAATATGTCTCAAAATATATGAAAACAATTGTCAGAATTAACCTGCGTAAACGTAGTTTCGCTGTCCCCTACGTCAGCAACTGGTGTACGTAGATGTGATAATGAGACTGAAGATCAGTCAACATTCCCTGAGCAGACTCATATCATACTGTTGATACAGATTATAAACATATTAATGTATTTTATTCCCACTGCAATATGTCTCGTTCGATAGTGAAATAGACAACTATGAAATATTAGTGTCTGAAATAGTATTGCATAATGACGCCACAAAATGTAAATGATACAAAAGAAAAATAGTTGTTGTTGTTGTAGGGTTCAACGCCATTTCTCAGCACAAGATAGGCTATACATGGCGACCAGTATAAATGGTGGAGGAAGAACCCTGGAAAACCGCAGAAGAAACAACGACCCACGAGAAGCTACTGGCAAGCCTTCTTACGTTTCCACGTTAGCCGAGCCTGAGACTCGAATCCACGCAGACAGAGGTGAGACGGCAGTGATCCGGAACGGTGAGGGTTTTAGACCACTCGGCCACTCGGGGCACCAAGAAAAATAGTAATAGTAAATCAAGATACCGACTTAGATTTTGCAGCACTGGCATGGTGCTGCTAGGAACATTGTAATGTTACGCTTCGTCATGTACGGCATGCAGTGCGAGCATGTTTTGTCCAACAAGTTGATCTCTGTTTTATATCGTAAATGTATTTGCATTATTTACTATACATTTAGTAACATAGTGCATTGTAATTGTCACAATGGATCGAATATTATAAATGGCCTTGTCTTCGTATATTAAATATGTTTGCTTCTATGCATTGGTAGAAATGTCTGTAAAAGTCGTTCTACCTATGAGATTTAATGAAACAAATAGCAGCAGGGTGGGTGAACCCTACAACTTTTTTCCTGACCTTATTTTACAAAAATAAAGGTTCATACAAGGGCTGAAAAATAAGGTCAATAACGCTAAACCGAACCTCCTAACTTTTATTATTACCGTATAGTTTGAAAAACGGATAATAAATCGTTTGGGTTAGCTCATTTTTGTTATTTTTATTTTTGATTTTTTGTTTTTTATGTTATAGTGTGTTTAGTTTACTCGCCGGGTCGCTCAATTTTTGTCAGTCACCCGCCCTGCTGCTATGAATTTATCCAGATCAGCTATTGCATGTATATACAGTGTGGAGTGAGTCATACATAATATAGGATTTCAAACATGTACTGAGATAGGTATGCGTACCGATTTTTCAAGGACGTGTGACGTAGTAGTTCAAACAATAGCTGTGTTTATCGATAGTCCAGGTATTTGTGTGCAGTTTATTTCCGTGCTTTAATTTTAAATATAATACATTTTAATCGGTTCATACATATAAATGGCCAAATATCTTAATAAAATTATAAATATTTATTTATTTGTAAAATCAGACATCAAATACTATTGCACAATAACCACATATAATAATTTCTAAAACGTATATTTGTAGTCGAGTTCGTTAGCTCAATGTTAAAGTTGTTGGAAACTTTAACACTGATGTTTGCGGTTCGACCCCAGATCTCGCCGAGATGGGTTCGGGTCCCCGGGTCGCCCACGTCTTTTAATAAGTAGGGGGGGAGGCATCCCCTGAGATTTCGATAAACCACCACGTATCTCGTGGTCGGATTCCATTTTGGAATTCTACCCCGGGGTTTCGTGGGGGTTTTATCGAAATCGCAATGCCTAGACAGCCTTCTGAATTGCTAATATTTCGCTTTCGTCGATTAGAAATTCGCCGGGAGGTGTGTCTATGCAAATTTACCCCCCCCCCAAAAAAAATAATCAGTAGTATGCCTTGAGCTCTCTACCCCATGGAAGAGCCACCAAATAAACATCCAGAAAGGGTGTTAGCCAAAAGAAACAGAACATGGGCGTGCCGCATAATAAGTCATAAGAGAGACGATAATGTAAGGACCCCCATGAAAGTCACACAGGCTATCGAGGGGCTCCATTGAAGGGTAACCGCTAGGATCTACTGATTATTTTTGATAAATTAAAATACAGATAAACATGCATACATACAGACATACATAGAAAGGGGAAATAATTCTCTAGCAGAGGAGGAGCAGAGTTAATCACAGATTAACCAAAGATTTTATCCAGACCTATACGATATCTGGATCTTGGGTCATGAAGATTTATTGTTATAAATCCGAACGGAGCAGATTGTGCTTTTGAAAAGAAGCTTTTAAACTTAATCATGTCCATGTCCCCTGAACACCAAGTATAATAAATATTCTGTAGAGTATAATTATCTACTCCATTAAACACAACCAAAATATTGCAGTTATCTCTGATCACTTTAGGTATCTGTGTATATCGTTGTGTAACATAAATCACGTCAGTATTTTTGTGACGACCTCGAGAAAATATTCTAGCTGGATTAGATTGTTTGTCCAGCATTACATCATCGTATACTACGAGATTATTAATGAATCCATCTAAGTCATCTACAGACGGGGCTTCATCAATATCGGTGATAAAATCAATAATATCGTCTCCGTCTTTATTAACTGATTTCGCTTTCTCGTTAAAATCCTTAAGTACTTCGTAACAGTGCTGATCATCTACAGACGGCGCTATTAAATATAGTTTGCTCCATCTAAGCCATCTCATTATTAAATTTAATAATAATTGTGTTTTACCTGATCCAGACGGACCTATTATAATCATCCTTATCGAATTTGGTAACGCTGGATGGTGCTTTACCTGTTTTCGTGTCGCCGAAAAATCAATTATTGTATCCATATTATTAATAACATGAGTCTATATTGTGTTCGATGTAGATTATCTACACCCACTACTGGACTGACAACAATAATAACAAAAAATAAACGACGTGTATTAACAGGTAAATGTGTGAAATGCGGCACGAAAAAATATAAATTTATCTCCATGTCTGATTCAGGGACAAAGACAGGTGGAGATATAACCGCATCATTAGGAAAATTACCTGGATTACCATGGGCTAAATATGCCGGTGAGAAACACTTACCAGGATATAATTATTGTGGTCCTGGAACCCGACTTGACATCCGACTTGATGATCAAGACCAACCAAGACCAGGAGAGTATCCAGTAAATAAGATTGATCAAGCGTGTCATGTTCATGATGTTGCGTATAAAAGTAAAGATTTACAACAAAGGCATCTCGCAGATGTAAAATTGATTCATACATTAAATTCTATACCTAATAAATCTGTCAGAGATAAATTAGCTAGTTTTCTAGTAAAATCTGCCATGAAAAGTAAAATAATGCTAGGGGCTGGTAATTAATTATATAAATATTATAATGGAATCCATTTATTATAGCCCAAGAGGATATTGGAGAGGTAGATCAGCTATTACTAAATTATCTGAAGCAGCAAAAGTCTCACGTTCTGTTGCTGCAGCTTGGTTAGCACGACAGGCAATATAGCAAATTTATCTACCACCACCTAAAAAAATTCAATATGCACATTTTGATGTCAGCGTCCCTAATGAGGTTCATCAAGCAGATATCTTATTTTTACCACACGATACCATTAAAATTGGTAAACGTCAGTCACGCACATACAAATACACATTAACTGTCGTTGACGTTGCAAGTAGATATAAAGAAGCTGAACCATTATCAACAAAGACAGCGTCTGAAGTTTCATCTGCGTTTGAACGAATTTATCAGCGAGGACCTTTGCGATGGCCACAGTTATTACAGGTTGATCCGGGCAAAGAATTTCTTGGTACAGTATTATCGTTGATGAAGAAACATAACGTTAAAATCAGACGAGGACATACTGAAATTCATCGTGATCAGGCAATCGTTGAACGATTTAATCGAACACTTGCTGAGCGGTTATTTGGATACCAATATGCAAAAGAAATATCTACTGACTTTAAATCCGGTGAGCGATCTCGTGAATGGGTTGCAAGGTTACCAAATGTGATAGCTGCACTAAATAATGAAATTACTCGTTCAACTTCCATGAAACCTTCTAATGCGATCACAAAAAAATATATACCCCGTAGCAATGACAGACATCAACCTCAACCAGTATTAGGTAATGTAACTGTAAGATATTTATACGAACCTGGCGAACTTGAAGGTGGTAAAAAAAGAACAACTGATCCTATTTGGAGCGTGACTACACATACAATTTCTAGTGTGGTTAGATCCACTGGTAGACCTCCAATTTACAGATTAGATTCTACCGCACCTCAACGTGGATTTGTACGTGAACAATTACAGGTAATCCCTGAAGACACACAATTACCACCACATACAATTAAATAACCAGAACCTCTACGTCGATTACACTCAAGACAGGTCAGCATCACATTAGCACGTGTATGACCAAGATCACTATTAATTCTATCTACGGTAAATTGTCTTGGATTATTATTCGAATATTGCCACAACATATTACAGTTACAACTTGCACAATTATTATTCTGTTGTGCTTTTAGTTTTATAATAAATTCAACATCAATATCAAAATCACGCTTATTTTTTTTTATCACACTGCTTATAACCATATAGTTTTTTTCTTATTACGTCATTATTAACAGTCTGATCATTATTTTCTATAAAATTCATAATAGCCCTATGTAGTTGAGATATTCTTCTGACTCTAGAAACTGCGAGATAGACTAAATTCGACCATTCGATCCGATCATCTATAATCCAGATATTTGTATCAGGAATAGTTAACCCCTGTGATGAGTGAATAGTTATAGCGTATCCTAACGTCCACGGTGATTTATTCATATTCAGCGCATTCTCAACGACATTAATATCGACTAAAACAATATCATTCAAGACAAGATTCTGTATCCTTGCTGGAACCAAGGCACCAGGAATTTCAACATCAATATTCTGTCGTCGAGTATCTGCTGGGCGATAACACAAAGGTACAGGTAGATCTAAAAACTTTTCTTTATGTAACATAAATAATTTATCCTGTAGTTCATCACGAACTATCTTTCTACTTGCAACTATTAAATCAGCGGGATTCCTTAAATTTAGAAAATCATTCATAGAAGTCTCTGGAATTACTCCTCGCATTATTTCACATTGTACTCTGTCTGGCTGAAGTCTGATTAATCTTTTAAACTCCTTCAGCGGCTCATCAATAGCTCTATAGTCATCATTTATTTCCTCGTAATAATCTACGTTATTCTTCAGCCATTCATGTGGAGACTGTCCAATAAAAGGTGGTGGTTGACCATGATCACCACACATTATTATAGCAGTATTCTTCGTCAATAACCATTCAAGAAATGTTTTTAATATTTCTAATGACACCGTGCATATCTCGTCCCATATAATATATTTAGGTATATATTTTTCACCCATTCTCTCAGGAGTCCATGTGTCTCCACACCATCTAAAGAAACTATGATAAGTACACGATTTTACTCCTCGCTCTTTTATCTCTCTGGCGAGTTTATGTGTCGGTGTCAAAACAATTATATCTGAATTATTATTCATGAATAATTTAATCACACGTGTTGTTTTACCTGAACCACCGCATCCGTTAAGATAAACAGTTTTATGTCTAGCCACAGGATCATATACAGATGGTGCTGATGACTTTGATACTTGATTATTATTTTTGTAATATATTTCCTTAATTTCAACGTCGGCAGATTCAGAATAACTAAGTATATTTTCTTGTTTTATTCTCCATGACCCCCATTCACCATTACCAAGTAGCGGTTTTAATAAATCCGTATATTTTTTATTTATATAAAACGAATCCGTTGCGACTCTGACAGCATCACGAGGAAATCTATTTATCATAGACAGTAGATTTATAGAAACATATGCCAACATAGATGATCTTAAATGAGTAAACTGCGGTGAGTCACCATCAAGATAACTCACAATTGTACCTAGTTTGGTTCCGTCTGACAAATAAGCATTATTCCGATTTATAAATGTGTTTTTTCTGTTGTGTCAGCAATTATAAAATCGAGTTCAGTATCGTCCATAATCAATCTTGTACAGTGTCTTTTATGATCATATGCTCCTCCTTGAGTAAATTTACCAATTATCCTTCTACCAAGATCTTTTGCAAGTTTTTCATCATGCTCGTCTCTGCATTTACATATATTATTAGTAATTTTAATAATGTCATCTTCATTAAGATTAGGGAATTCTTTCCTGGCATTATTAACATTAAATCTATTTGGTTCTGGTAACCAAATTTGTTTCTGTGGACTATACGATATAATCGCCTCGTTCACCTGTAAAGATATTAAAATTCCAACATCAATCATATATCGCAATAGTACTATTGGAACCCAACATTTTTCTGAAAAATGTCTTCCAAACCAAGCATAAGTAATCGGATGGAGATTTTCTGCAACTCGAATGATTCTACATGAGCAAATCCGGTTAAATCAAAATCTGGTAAATGTCTGTTTATCGCAACTCTGGTCATTTCGTGTGATGGATGTCCGAATCTCTTAAAGTATTTAGAACATTCTCCGTATCCAAGAAAACTTCCAGGATAACACGCTACCATATCGACGGATATAACGTCACTATAGTTGTATTTAGTATTCCATAATCCTCCGTGTCCATATTCTACGCAACTTTTATGAATATCTTCAAGAAATTCCGATCGTGTTGGTTTCCATAAATTTTTCTCCTGAGCGAAATGAGCCGCTACGGATGGAACTGTAAAACAATTATTTAATAATTGTCTAACTTTGACATCGTCTGAAGTATATTTCAGCGCAAGATTTTCCATTTCTACATTAAGAGATTCTGTACGGTAAATGTCACCATTAGGCCGTACAAACTGATCGTAATGATCATATTCTGAATTTTGAAATAACCAAACGGACACAGGGTCACTTTTACTGATATTTTTGATAAAATCAAATATATGACCATCATAAAATTTAACTTTTCTATCTCGTGGAAATATTGTTACTGCTGAGGTCCATGCGTGCGAAATATGATCAATAATATCTATTGGAGCTCCATTTTTTGTGTATTTTGGTTTATATAAAATCTCTCCCGTCAGCGTTTTTACCGTTATTGGAAATCTTAATTTCTTTTCTAGTTCAGCGACATCTTTGATAGACGCTCCGGTATCTTTAACTGATTCTGCCCAAGTATTTATTTTTTTACGTCGTAAATCTGTTAAACCATTACCACGTATCGCGTTTGTAAAATGTTCTGTAACTCGTTCAGCTACACAGTTTATTCTTGACTCTGACAGTTTCATAGGTTTTAGATCCCCGACGTCAGGTTTATTATTAAGCGGATATATTGCATATACGACTGCAGTAACTGGGTAGCTCCGTTCATAATATATCTTATCAATACCAGTCAGTATTCCGGGCTTAGATTTATTATTTAAGAGAACAATATTATTTCCTGATTGTATGTGTACTGGATCGCGCTTATCACGAATAATCCAAATATCTTCTTTTGTATTTACAATAAATTTTATTTTAATAAAATATTTTTGATCATCAAGGTGATTAATAATTACTTTTCCTCGTTTGTCATTCATCATATTAGTAACATTTCCGACTCTGAATGTTGACCATACATAAACAGCGCCATCGTCACGAAATTCCTTCTTGGCTTCACGAATACGATCGCTTACATCCTCATCCGTTAATGCCAGATCTTTCATCAAAGTACTATATTTATATTCTGATAATCTGTCAAGATCAAATCTAGCATGGGAAGGTTCAATTGCCGATAATTCGTTCATATAATTAAGACAAATATTTAAATTAAAATTTTAGTATATATAATGCTTGAAACAAAGAACAAATGTGCTTGGCTCAGAATTGGATATACTTCTCTTTGTAATAAACCGTGCGTGAACAAATACTGCGGAAATCATGCACAAAGTTTCAAAAATGGAAGTACAGGACCAATACCGTGTATTCAATGCGGTGTTGGAGTCAGAGGAAAAACTCAATTGTGTCTAAAATGTGGCGGAAAAAAATATAGAGAATTAAAACGATATTATGACAAAAAAAATAATACATCGCCAGGTAACTCTCCTATACAAACCGTAGAAGATTATCTGGTCAGATTTCAAAACAATGATTTAGACAAATAATATTATTATATAAAATGACTCAGACAAATCAGACCCATGATGAAATGATCGACAATGATATTATAAGAGAATTAAGAAAAAAAGCATTTCGTAATAAATACGAATTTATGAAACATCCAGTATATACAAATTATGAAGCATCACGAGATGGTGTAATCAGACACTGCATATTACAGAAATCGGTAGGTAGTCTTGATAATCTTGGTTATTTTAGATTTAGTGTTGCTAAGGGAAAAAAATACTTATCAAGTAGATTCGTATTTGAATGTTTTAATGGAGTAGTTGAAGTGGAAATATACCACCCGTATTAATGATATCTTTAATGGCACCCGCAGAAAGATTAAGTTTTATACCTTTATTTGATTTTTTGGCTTCATTGAAATGCCCGAGCTGACGTTCCGTAAGAGATAATTTATTTGAGCCGCTCATCTGATCTTTCTTTAGCAATATTTTTAATCCACAGTTATTTTTTGATGCTGATTGTATCCTTTTAATCTGACCAGGAGTCAGACTAACACTAACGTTATTATACGACATTATAATATTCATAAATAATCTAATTACATGTTTTCTACTGGAGCATCAACGACTCTCATTCGTCCACCAGCACCTTCAAGTAACATCGATTTATCGCTGAGTATGACAGCAATTGCTCTGTAATTGGCAATAGGAGCTATTGTCACACGAGCTCGAAAGTGTATATCGACTACTGACTGTCTGGTTAAATCTAAATGTTCGAGCGAAAAGTAATAAATTGGGTATAAGGTTGTAAAATCCAATTGTGATATTTGTAAACCAGTATCAATATTTTGATCACGTCCCATGAACGTCATTAGATGATGATATACACGTGCTACATGATTTTGTTCAACATTCAGTAAAATATCCTCGGATGGTTCTTGATGTCCATTTATTCTTAAGGAAACTTCGGAAACACCAAGATTGTCAAATATCATAATACTACGTGTTTGATCATCCACCCGTGCAGCATCTTGAAATGCAATAAATATATATCGTGGCGCAGAAACACCTTGCTGATAAGCTATTTGCCATGTAAATAAACCATTAATATTACTCTGAACAACATCTGTGGTCATTGTTAACCACGATAATGCTGATTTACCACCTTGACTCATAAAAGCAAGTAACCGATCTTCTTCAGTTATTGATGGAGTCATCACCGGCATCCATAATAAAAGTTTTGTCAGAATTACTCTACCAGCATCACCAGCGGGTCGCCATATTGCATCATTGTCAGTTTCTTTTCGTACAAGTACAACTGTATGCTTAGCTCCGAAAATGACTTTTCTGACATTTCTACAAAATCCAAATATATGTGATAGTGGAATCACACATGAAAATGCTCTTCTTCCACCACGCAACATTGCTCGACGTGATCTAAATCCTAAGTTAAAATCTGGATCTACATTAACAATCATACTTTGTACATCCGCATTGGCGTTTCTAGCAAAATTTCTTGGTTGTCCTATTTCATATTGTCGATACTCTGGAGAATCAGTTGTATCCTTTGCAAACATCATTGATGGACCAGCTGATCTTGAATAATCGTCGCTGTATCTAGCAAGACCAAGTATTGTTGTTGCAACATCAACGTCTTTCTGAATTGATTCAATATTTTTACCATCAATCATGTACGTAGCGCAATCAAATAACGCCATAATACCATTATTAACAAAACCGACATTAACATCGTCTCCATATGCTACTGGTGCTGCAGGATTAGCGATATTTAAAATTTCACCTTCTACTTCAATAAAAGCCTCAGCGGGTAAGAAATACCTACTTGTATCCTGAACATGTAATTCAATTCGTCCACGCTGATCTGGAATTCGAGCGTCATAAGAATAATATTGATAATCACGCACAGACTCATCCTTAAGTACTGGTGCGTCCATGTCAAATGCGGGATCAGATATGCGCTTGAACATCTTTATTATAATTATTATCGTCTAAAACGAAGACTACTTCGGGAAGTGAGACCACTTCCTGCTATCAGACTAGCGGTTATATTTTATTCTTTTTCTGACATTGGTACATCAGCCAACTCCGCTAGTTTTTGATTAGCAACTTGATTTATTATTTTACTGACATTTGCAGGCATTACTTCAGTACTAGGTAATTTTACAGGTTGAGGTCGGACCGCAGGTCTGCGTATTAATCGTGTTAATCTATCTTTAATCGCTGAAAATGCTTTACCAGCGAGATTACCCATAGCACCAATACCTTTTTCACGAACAACATCAATAGCTTTCATTCCCAGTTGCTTTGCGATCGGTATTGCTTTTGGGGCCATCCTTCTAAATAGACCCTGAACAACATCACCTAGTCCATCTCCGTAGGTTGTCTTGTATACTGGTAATCGTGAGTTTATTACTCTGACCATGGTTGGTCCACGTTGAGTACTATGTACAATCATTTTATTATAGTAATTGTATTTAATTACGTACTTAGTCACTGGAGTAGTCATCGGCAATTTCGTTAATAAGAGACTGATAAACATCAACGTCCATGATACCGCCTGTAAATAACCGTCTGCAAATATCAGCCGCTTCATTAATTATTTCTGGAGAATTATTACCAGCTCGTTTTCCTCCGATGAGAATCTCCAGACGTTCAACGTCATTGAGAATATTATTAGGACATGTAATAAGACCACTTCCATGAGTAATAAATCCACTTCCACTTACGTTGCCAGAAGAGGTGTCTGACTGCCAATATTCTTCTTCCTCATCTTCCTTTTTGCTTAGTTTTTGTTGTTTTGGAGATTGTGGTAATGGTGGTGGTAATTCCAATGTTTTAGGAAGAAGACGAACTCGTGTTCTTTTTGTATATTTTTGTTTTGATGCTGCTGCTTCTTCTTTTGTTTTTCTTTTTTCTTCCTTTTCTTGTTTTTTAAGTTCTTTTGTTTCTTCCTTTTCTTGTTTTTTAAGTTCTTTTGTTTCTTCCTTTTCTTGTCTTGCTTCTTTCTTTATTAAATCTACGAAATAATTAAAATTCCTATTATAATTTCTGTATATTTCATCATCTAATTTAATTTGTTCAACGTCAGCACGTATGTGGTATAGTACTCTTTGCCATTGTTCACGGGATTTAATGATATTTTGATGATCAGGCTTTAAGAATTTATTTCTTTGAACAAAACTCGTAGCAGCAAAATTAGCTAAATTGTCAAAGTTTTTAATGTTATTAATTGCCTCAGTGAAGTCCCCAGTAAATTTATCAAGTAACTCAGCATTGCTCGTTGAAAGAATTTTTTGTTTAGGGGCTGATGCTTCAGCAACTACAGGTATTGGTTGTATTGGTTGAGCAGCAGCTATATCAGCTGGAAGTTCACGTAAAAGTCTTTTTGTCTGTTTTGTTCTCTCCGCTATTTTTTCAGTTGCCTCAGCGGTTTTCTCTAAAACAGGAAGAAGAGGTTTAGTTGTCTCTGTAATAGCTTTAAATAATTGTTTTGTATCCTCTTCAAATTCAACATGAGATTCTTGACGTTCTTGTAATTGTTGCTTGACAGCATCACGAACAGGTAAATATTTTTTAATTGCTTCTAGTCGCTCTCGTGCTAATCTAGCTGAATGAGGTTCTCCGATGACAACCATATTAATAATATTTATACTGACTATTTAATTTACAGCAGCAGGCAGGGTGACTGACAAAAATTGAGTGACCCGCCGAGTAAACTAAACGCACTATAACATAAAAAACAAAAAAATCAAAAATAAAATAACAAAAATGAGCTAACCCAAACGATTTATTATTCGTTTTTCAAACTATACGGTAATAATAAAAGTTAGGAGGTTCGGTTTAGCGTTATTGACCTTATTTTTCAGCCCTTGTATGAACCTTTATTTTTGTAAAATAAGGTCAGGAAAAAAGTTGTAGGGTTCACCCACCCTGCTGCTCAAATCAATTAATATTGTTTGGCGCTATTGATAAGAAAATTCTGTCCCATCCAACTTTAGAAAGTGATAGGAATTGTTTCTTTGTAATGGTAGACTGTGTCAGTCCCTTAGCTATAACCGTGACAGGCAGCCAATATTTGTTGACTATAATGGGCACGTCCACAAGTCCCTGAGGCAATTCCTTTGAGGAATATGAAAACTAAAACAATTGTAAAAGCTCTGATCAGTTTGGCCCTCCTAAATCTGTCCAATCTAATCAGTGGTCAGTTTTTTACGTCTGGAATTTTCCAGCAAGTTATACGTGAATAGGCATCCAACAATTTCATTTGTCCTGCCTATCATCATGAAAGCCAAGCGGCTTTTAGAAAGATTTCATCAAACTTTGAAGCATATGATCGGGTCATGTTGTTTCATACCTGTAAAGATTGGAACGAAGGTGTTCATTTATTATTGTTTATGTTAGGAAATCAGTTCAAGAATCTTTTGAATTTAGTCCCTCTGAAGTAGTTTTTGGAACTCTGAAATTTTTAACATAGAACTTATTTCAAACAATGATACATTAACATCTTTTCTCGACTGTCTCTAATTTTCAATATAAGTTGTCAAGGACTCGTGATGTTGGGAGAAATAATCTGCACTCAACTCAGTCAATAGCGATATTACAGTATGGCAAAAAATACAAACGGAAAGTAGTTATCAGCATGGTGATAGAGTTCTGACTCTCTTCCCCTTACCTCAACATGCTCTTCAAGCTACGTATTATGATCTTTATACAAGTAAGAAGAAAGTTATTTGGAATATACTAACAAAGCTCGTGGGGGGGGGGCGAAGGCGAAAACGAAAACGAAAACAAAATTCGCAATATAAATATACTAAAGGCTTATGTTGATAGGGATAGCCGTGTTAATTATGCAGTCAATTTAGCTGTACATTCCACACACAGTGAGGATTTAAGCAAAGGAATGCAATGAGACTGTACTGGTTGTGACGTAAACATTCTTCAGAATTCAAAATTTATGAATTATCTGGTCCAGAAACTTTCACATCTGCTGCAACAAGAAAATAATGAACTAAAACAGCTACCAGTTGAATATGAGCACTCGTTTTCAGATGTTCCTACATGAACAAATACATTATATATTGATGCTGAGTCTATATATTCTAAACGGGTGAAACAGCATCCGTACAGGATGAACCCTCTCAGACATGAATTTTTAAATAAAGGAATTCAGTACTTGCTGAAGTTCGATTTCATAAAATCAAGCAGAAGCTGCTGCAGCACATCCTGTATAACTGCACCGAAACCAGATAATACTTTTCGCATGTGCACCGACTATATAAAATCGGATAGTGTGATTAAAACAGATTAATTTTCATTGCAAGAATCGAAGACTGCATTGACAAAATTGGAAATACAAAAGATGCTACCACGCTTAACTTTTTGAAAGCATTCTAGCAAATTCTACCGACGGAAATGGCAAAGGAAATTGATAAAGATGGACTTTATCAATATAGAATGATGTCGTTTGAGATGAAAGGTTTGCCTTGTACTTTTCAACGTTTAATGAGCATGATTACATCTGGTCTAGATACTTACACTGATGGTGTCATCATCTACACTGACACTTGGTAAGATCACTTGGAGGCGAATCGGAAATTTTTTGATAGACTCAGTAATGCAAATTTGACATACAATTAATTTATCCAAAGGTGAGTTTTGCTGTGCTTGTGTTGCATTTCTGTGACAAATCGAGGGGCACGGACAAGTTAAATCTGTAGATGCTAAGGCAAAGACAGTCTCTGAATCCCTGAATTAACTGTGCCTACAAAAGAATCAGTTAATGCAAATATTAGGTTTTTCTTGTTATTATTGGAAATTATGCTCCACTTTTATCAAGATGATTGAACCCCTGGCTAATTTGTTCAGTACAAAAACCAAGTTTCGCTGGTCTGAAAAAGTCAGGAGGCTTTTGATAAGTTAAATGTCATACGTAAGAGTGCACCAGATCATTCAGCTTTACCTTTCAGGCAATCATTTAAAATGTATGATGATGAACGTGATGGTAGGGTTGGAGGAGTAGAGAGGCACAAAGTTTAGATGGTATAGATAACCCAGTGTGCTATTTGTATATTTATTGTCCTTATTTCTATTTATAAGTGGAGGTATTATGAATATTATTAATTTATTAATTTGTTCTATTCATTTTATGTTTGAGGTTATGCAAAATTGTATTTTATAGCTGACCTTGTCCAATACCAACTTCATTTTCTACTTGACCAGATCATTGATTTCTTGTTTGTTGTTTTTGTCAACAAATAATACAAAGCTAATATTCCCTCTGATGTTGTCGCTTTAATATTAAGATCTTTATCAACAGAAATAAAAATCTTTACCTTGGTCTAGTTCAAGGACATTGTGTTTACCTTATGCTTTATTATAATTGTAGTTACAGCATCTTCTAGAAAAGTAGTTTCCATTCAATAATATGTTTTTGAGAATATGCTAGTTGCGTCCAAGGAACGTATAGGGCTGTATATTCTTTTCTACTGGGAAACGTATTTGTTTGTGCTCTACAATTTTGATGCAGAGTCAAATTTATTGTTGTGTTATGAGTTTACGCAGTCAAACTATTTATTCATTGGTAATACAAAGTACTCATTTATAATATTCCTAGACAGAGATATTAAGAAGTGGATCCCTTGCTACAAACGAGCAGAAAGACATTGAGATTAAAATACTTTAAACCAGGATTCAGGCATTCAAACATATTGCTTTTAAAGGCCATCTCTAGACTGGCTTTATATAACATGTACAAATAAAGGGCACCGCTTTTCGAACAGGCTCGACTAATTGTTCCGTCTTATTCTTTAATCAATAGGTAGAAAGGAAGAACGAGAAACGAACCATTCATATACGTCTGTATGTTGACTAAGCGAGTTACAAATCTGTAATAGGACCGGTTGTAAATTTTGCTTGTCTTTCTGTTTTATTTGACTCGTAGAATCACATTTGAAGTTATAAAATGATCTTATATATTCATTGAACAGTACACGTGAGTCCTCAGATTTACCTCTACAATTCTGGAAAATAAGAAAGGTTTCAATTAGAAGAATGTGGCTAGAGATTATACATATGTTATAACCTTACGTCGTTATCTCGTAAGGCTGTTCGATAGTCAGCTAAACTACCTTCATATTTTGCTCAAATGTACTTCATCCTCTAGTTTCAGTTTATTTTTGGCAACTCGTTCACAAAATCAGTTTCAATTAATTTCGTAGATGATTGCACATGTTGTTTCGTTTTCTATATTTAGGAATGTATTATGTTTATTTAATTGATATTGTTTGTTAGTTACTTTGTTGTTCTTTTCTTTCCATCATAGTGTGCTTTGCTTAATTGTCTGTTGGACTTGACCTAGCACAAATTCAAGTCCTCTGTGTTCTGACTAGAGGCACTCTTGATTCTTATGTTTTGTTAAACAAATGATACATAGCTAATACTTTTTATAAAACGTGGAGGGTAAATAATCATGCATTATTATGATGTCTGAGTCATGAAATTACGATTACCATTCTCTTGATAATAAATGTAGTAACATAATCTTCTTTAATGGAAGTTTCCGTTTAGTAATAGTTTTTATTTTTTCTTTTGGAATGCAGATTGTGAAATAGGTCAGGTTGAAGGCTTTATAATTTTGTTAATCATTCTTGCTTTAAGATATATATAAGCACAATCAGTCATATTGTTGTATTCAGCATTTCATTTGGCTGGAATAATTTATTCAAAATAGTATTTCCTGGAATTACAAAGTGCTTAATACCATTTTCTAGAGAGACATGAGCTTGGAATTATAGCGTATTCTAACAAGGATATATTGGATAATATTTTTGTGA
Source organism: Megalonaias nervosa (assembly GCA_016617855.1). Taxonomy (NCBI): domain Eukaryota; kingdom Metazoa; phylum Mollusca; class Bivalvia; order Unionida; family Unionidae; genus Megalonaias; species Megalonaias nervosa. The sequence continues at coordinate 1,477 of JAECUM010073273.1, read as the reverse complement.
TTAATGAAAAGACTGTCGGCACATCATTACACATCAGACCACTCGGATATTAGTAAATTCCAGACTACAGCGGCATCAATACCTTCAGCCTTTTATCTTAATTCGAATACCAGAATTGAATTAGAATTTTATTCATTAGGACGGGAAATAGATCCATTTGGAATATTTCGGATTAATTTGCAATACCTTAAGTTCTTTTAAAATTTTCTATTTTGTTGAATTATCAAAACTTGTTGGAATTCGCTCGCCTCTATCACTTTTTTAACACCATAGAAATTTCAATAGGAAACCGGGGGCTCGTCCGGAATACAAATCTCTCTAAACATTTCAGATAAATTTGATACTTAAATTCATTTGTTTCGGAATATTGTAAATGCCTGGTACTTTAGTGCACATTTGAGAATCAATAGTGAAACCAACAAGCTTTCATAATCTTGTCTAAAGTGGAGAAGTGTATTTTAAGTCATACCTAAAAAAGGTTAGAGTCCTTGAAAACGGAAGACTCGCTCCAGCATACCAGACAATGTGATCTCTCAGAGGCGAAGGCGTCTTTAATGTATCTAGCAATAATCATTTCTTTGGTCCAATATTTAGCGGAAAAGAATATTTTGGATGACAGTCATTTCCTTATGATTAGTAAGTCTCTGGGCTCTGACATAAAAGTAATGGAAATGAAATTAAAACACAAGACGTAAATAGAAAATAAAAAGAGAAAGAATATAAACAAATGCATTTAGGGAAAGGGGGAACAGAAAGGAGAATGCAACTTAATAAAGAGAAAGTGAGAGATAAGTGAGGAATATCGACAAAGCTTTCGGAGACTGGACAAACCAATGTCAACGTTCAAGCGAGAAAGTGCAATTAATATAGTACTCAGCCAAGAATTTTTGTCAAGACTACGATAAACTCAAACAAATAATGGTTGGTCATTAATTTATCGATCTTGCCACTCTTTCCAAATTGTAGGATAAAAACAATCAATAGATACTTAAGGTTCATCCGCTACATATTCCTGCATTTGACGATCCATTGAGCAGATTAATGATAATATGCGTCAGTCCCTTACTTAAGACAGAGTCATGCAACCAATACTTGTTGACCATAATGTGTCGGTAAACCACATTCGCAGAGGAAATTCCGTTGGGGAATGTTATAACTAAAACGATAGTAAAGCTTTCATAAAGAGTTTTACACCATTTGACCTTCCTATATATTTCCAATCTGATCAGTGGTCAACTTTTATGTATGGAATTTTCCTATAAGTGAAGCATACGTTAGGCAACCAACAATGTAAGACTTCTGATTATGACCCTGAGAATCAACAGGCGTTAGAAACATTGCATCAAATTTAATAAATGCAACATATGATTTAGTCATATTAATTTGATATTGGAAAAGATTCGGACAAAATGTTACTTTACTTTTGTTTGCTGTTAGGGAATCAGTTCGCGAACAGTTTGGATTTAGCGTCTTTGAA
>JAECUM010073269.1:0-13910 GCA_016617855.1 Megalonaias nervosa | reverse complement strand
AAAAAAAAAAAAAAAAAAAAAAAAAAAAAAAAAAAAAATAGTTGAAGAAAAAAAGCAAGAGTTATTGTTCTTGATCAATACAAATCGTTGTAGAAATATACTGTTCAGAATTGTGCAATCATAAGACTCAAGGAGATCCAGCAGTGAAGAAGTAGAAATTGCAGTTAGGTCACTAAAGAAAGGAAAGTCAACATACCAGCAGAGCTCATCCAAGCAGGAGGAGAAGGATAGTCACAGTCCTAACAATAATCTGCACAAGATATGGCAGACAGGAGAATGGTCCACTATATCGACTTAATCCTAGGTCATCGTACTCCCCAAGAAAGGAAACCTACAGCAATGCCAAAACTAAGTACCATCAGTTTGATCAGTCACCCGAGCAAAGTCATACTGAAGATAATTCTCAACAGACTAAAGCCTCAAGCAGAGAAAATTATTGCTGAAGAGCAGGCAGGTTTCCGAGCAGGAAGGGGCATCACAGAACAAATTTTCAATCTCAGACTCCTTTGCGAGAAACACCTTCAGCATCCGCAGAATCTATGCCACGTCTTTATAGATTTCAAAAAGGTCTTTGATAGGGTATGGCATGCAGCCTTATGAGCAGCTATGAGGAAGTACAACATCAGCTCAAACCTGGTGCAGGTTGTTGAGCACCTTTATGACAAAGCCACCAGTGCTGTGCTCATAAATGTCAACAGAGGAGATTGGTTACGAAACAACAGTTGGAGACAGACAGGGATGTATACTGTCACCTACACTCTTCAACATTTTCCTGGAAAGGATTATGGAGGATGTCTTGCATGACCACAAGGGCACTGTCGGCATCGGAGGAAGAACCATCACCAACCTTGGCTTCGCAGATGATATTGATGGTTTAGCAGGAGATGAAAAAGAACTGGCTGATTTGGTTGAGCGTCTCGACACAACCTTCACGGCATAAGGTATGGAGATTAGAGCCGAAAAAAACAAACTGATGACAAACAGCACCAAAGGCATCAGTGCAGAAATAAAGGTCAGTGGACAGAAACTGGAAAGAGTCACAAGCTTAAAGCATTTGGGATCAATTATCACAGATGAGAGCTCCAAACCAGAACTACTTTGCAGGATATACTAAGTTGTCAACAAGATAAAATATGTTACTAATATTATAATAAGAAAACATGGAAACATCAGGTGCAACAAGTTCTTCATGGGGGAATTCCAATGTCCTAGACTAGGAACCAAATAAACATGTTAACTGCCATTGACAATAATCCTAATATTTAACCCACACTCGTAGAAAAATATTAACTCTGTATTATTTGTTTGCAAAATAATAGTTACTGGTCTATACAAAATGAACTTGATTTAGGACAAGGTCAAGTCCAAAATACAATTATACATAACACATAATCATGGAGAAAAAAAAAACAACTTGCAAATACAAATTAAATAAACATAACAGTTCTGCAATATGTTTGTTGCTCTTATTTACCAATCATTATCTATGAAGAAATGGGACAACTTATTCTTCATTATTCTCCTTCTACTTCTTACGCGCTCTCTCATTTTGCTCCATTGATCGTCCAAATGGTATGTCTAAATCCATTGGGTTTTTTCGACACTGAGAAGGATTTGTATATAAATTATCAACTGTAGGTGAGAGTGTTCAGTGGAACCTACTCGGAAAGCTCTTTATAATTCTTCCTGGTTCGACACAGAATAATCCCAATTTTCTGTTACTCTCTTCATATAGTAATTTTTTTAAAAGGAGAACAATAGTGCTTTTTCTGTTTCTGACCTCAGGGTGCGACCGTATACTGAACAAAATCAGTCAATGTTTACTATAAATGATAAGTACACATCAACGGAAGTGGCTCGTCGACTGATTCTAGAACGACTTCGCTCACAACCGGAAACTAAGTTGTAATCAAGAAAAGTAATTCTGTCGGTAATTTGGACCTTATTCAGTGATTTTAACGGTACATTTCTAGAATTTGGTTGAAGTAGGGTTTAACAGAGAAACGGATTTTTAATTTTCACAGAATATCGTAGAAGACTCATAAAAAATTATATTTATACTTTCATTAAAGGACATGATTTTTATTATCACATCATACATATTTGTGGCGGTAACAAATTCAAGTAAGATAAGCATCATCTTTTTCATTTTTCGAACACGCTATCAAATCAGAACAGGAATATTCACAACGCCTTCAGAAGATACCGCGTGTGCGCACATGCTTTTGTATAAGTCGCGAAACATCTGATGCTCGTTTATTTTGAAGGCTGGAGTAATGGTCTATGAAATTTTAAGACAGATTTTTCTAATTTAAGTAATTTTCTTGATGGTACAGTGTTATAGTACATCTGTTGAATGAAATAATGCACATCGTAATTATTTCAATATGTATATTCAAAAACGTTGGGTGGCGTTAAACTGAAAGAAAAAGTCTAGCTAAACATAACCACTGTAGAAAGTGGACTGTATTACTTTTTAACGATTTGTTTCATTTCAAAGGTAGTGAGCTTTAAATGGGGTGTAAATTTATAAGTGATCTTCTCTAAATTTAATCATCAATGGAATGTTTATTATTCTAAAAGCTGAATTCCACTTGCATGATTAATAATTCATGAAATAAAAAATTGCATGTTCAGCGAAATCTTGGTAATCACCATGAGTAAATCATGTTTGATATACATGTATGTGTATCCTGTTTAATATAATAGTTAAAATCTAAAACAAGAATTTCCTGAGTAATATGCGAACTATGAACAATCTGTAATAATGTTTAAAGCTGTTATTATAAATTGAACAATATTATAAGAATCATCAGACTTTGTTGTCTAGGAGACTTTTGAAAAAACAAACAAACTTCATTACCATGGTAACTACATCATAAGTCCCCTGTAAAAATGTGATATCAATGTCACACGCATGTTTATTTACGTCTCCTCTACTTTGTACCCCTCATGAGCGGAATAAACATTGTATTGTATTGCATTGTATTGTATTGTATTGTATTGCATTGCATTGCATTGCATTGCATTGTATTGTATTGTATTGTATTGTATTGTATTGTATTGTATTGCATTGCATTGCATTGCATTGCATTGTATTGTATTGCATTACATTGTATTGTATTGTATTGCATTGCATTGTATTGTATTGTATTGTATTGTATTGTATTGTATTGTATTGTATTGTATTGCATTGCATTGTATTGCAGCGTATTGTATTGTATTGTATTGCATTGCATTGCATTGCATTGCATTGCATTGTATTGTATTGTATTGTATTGTATTGCATTGCATTGTATTGCAGCATATTGTATTGTATTGCGAATTTTCCTTTTTCAAGTAAAAGGTGCACGTTAATGAACAACAAAAATCTGAGCAGTTGACGTAGTTTTATTAGCATATTTTCCCTACCCTCTTTGAGTGTCAATGTAAAGCACGCCACGATTGATATCACTGATTATAACCGTTGACGTAGTTTTACATATTACCTGTAATGAAAAACAATTCTGTGAATACATCGATGATACCAACGTTTTTTGAGTAGGTCTAAGGAAATATTTAACAAGTGAATATATAAAATGTTTCTTAAAAAGATATTGTTATGGCAAAAACAATCGGTTTGCATGGATTTTTATTTGTCCATTCTGAGCCACAGCGCCCAACTGCTGCATCGATAAAAAGAAGTATCGAAATTTTATAATAGCTTTAGCACAGAGACATTTAATACATTTAACTCGTGCATATACTTCTTCAAATGTTTTGCCGTCCGATAATGATTGTTTTCATGCCAAAACGAAGCGATTTTTTTTCTTCAAATTTCTGTTAACACATTCTTGCGCGGATTGATACAGTGAACATATTGTTGGGGTGAGGGTATTGCAGAAACATCACAGGAAGGTCGCAGTCATCTTTAAACAAAATACTTGAATCATTGTGACTTGTATGGATAGCAGTCCTTTATATTTTGTTTAGTTCTGTATTAAGCGTGAGCTGTGTGTGCTTGACAAGCTTGCAGTCTAGTTCAGTAACATATGCTGCACCCATATGTCGATTGTCATTTAATTTCGGTTTGCAATCAACACTCAGTCCCGACCTTCTAGTTTGCTTGGCCTAAGGCGCCACGATGGTAACGGGGCCCAGCCGGTGGAGTTACTGTAACAGCCCGATTTTTTTTTAAAATCAACTGGAGCGCGGGTTCCCGAATACTCGGGGATCCGAGCAACCGCATTGCTCGCCTTGACCTTAGGCCGGTTCTGTTACCTCCGACTTTTCCCTTTTCAAACATGATTTATAACAGTGATGAGATCCAAAACCGCTACTTATGCAAGAGTGTTTCCTAATAATATGTACCGTTTTGTCGTAGAATGTGGCTGGTGTATGATATTGCATGGTTATCTCAGAAATCGGAATAGCGGCAGGTCATGTACGTTCGATGACATTCTGCATCATTCAGGTGGAAAACTAATTAATACATGAAGCCTACCTTTCGTTGTTGGAACTAATTTCTGGGTATTTGTTAACGGAGCTTTCTCATTGATTACGCTTGACGGTCTACTATCTTGACACATTTTATGATATGTTTATTCTGATGGAGAGAACGAGGAAGGGGGCAAAGGAAGAAGAAAATGAAATAGGCCAAAGTATATAAGTTTGAATGGCATACATATAGGCAGATATATATAGTTTCAAAAGTGATACTGCCACTGGCGAAAGATCGGTATCATCTCCTTGGCGATATCGTTCTTGTACCACTGATACATTTCAACATCCCAGTATGAAATCTATAATAAATCTCAGTAGGAAATACTTGTTGATTCAATGAACAAAAATTCTTATTACTAAAGGTAATCTTTTGGCGATTGTGACATAATTTAGGTCAACAGAAATATGGCATGTACTGAGATATAATGATGTTACAGAGCATCCCCCCTCCGCACATTTTTCCTCAAACAAATGGCAGTTTTTCGACCGAAGGAAAAAGGTGCTCTAGGGACAATTTAACATCCCATTTAGAAAGCCAATTTTCACTCTGGACCGAACGACTCCAGGGCTATTTTTCCGGAGAAAAAAAACTGCATTGAACCGTTCTTCCACTTCTACAATGAAGACTATAGGGTTGCTTTTTTGTTTGTTTTGTTTTTTTCCGAGCGGTTTGACCTATTCAGCTGTCACTGTTAGAAGATGGTGTGGGGGATGTGCCTTATTTGGACTCATCCCCTCAAGAAATATCCCAAATCATTTGCATTCAATAGATATATCTAACTGAGTCACTAATAACCCTATGAACGCTTCATACGCACAATAAGGATCGTGACAAAATTGTACCTTTTATCACACTCAGATAATGGAAAACATGCAAAGAGCGAAATAGTCTGCTGAAGCAATACAAGCTAAAACAAGAAATTCCGATAACAGCTGAAAATTGTTTGTGACTGGTTAATTTCTGATGAGGTTTACTGTTCTTAAGTGATGTTGCTGAATGCAAACCGCTTCAGGACTATCAAGCGGACACATAAGTTTGATGGAGGGGGATGGATGGACGGAACCGCGAATTCTTTGCTTCCTGCTTTACCAAAAAAAAAAAGAAAAAAAAAAAAAGCAATAGAACAAAATGGGGAAAATACAGCGTGAATATGTCAGCCCCAATACTGGGCAAAAGATATGCAAAAAGAGACCCTGTAAATAAATCGAACTTTATCAAAAGTAGATCGTTTCCTTTACGTTATCAAAGAATAGTCGATGCAAACAGACAGGGATATCGGAAGAAGGAAATTAGTTCAGAGTAATTGTCTCCGTTGGTATCGGAAACGGTTTCGGCATGTTTGGGGAAGGTAACATTTCCAGAGCATTTTTTTTTTCTCCTGGGGAAAAATGGCTCGAGATTAGTTTCTTTTGGGGAAAAATATGCGCTTGAGCCAATCTTTGAAGTGGTATTGGGAGTTGCTTTCAGCAGATTTTGTTTGTGGTGGTGTGTGATTAACACGGGAAATAATTTCGCCGACCACTGACCGTTAGCAGTCATACTCTTCTTTGATATAAACCTTACACAAAGAGACAGACCAATCAAGTTTTAAAGGTTGGTCTGTAGCTAAATGACAGAACTAGACCATGCTTAAATTTTAAATGGGACGATCTTTTTATAACTTATCTTAAATAAATAAATGCATAAAAAATTAAATTAACTTAAATTCCAGTTCTCTCAAATGCCCAAGTACGTTTAAATTACTGGATGAATTAGAATCGAGGGTATTACCTAAATCATTAAAAGTTACTTGACCATTCATACTCAAGAATATAAGTTAAAACATTAAAAGTGACTAGACAAGTCAGACTCGAGAGTATTACTTAAACATTAAAAATCACTTGACCAGTCAGACTATCAATACAATTGCCAAACGCAATATAATAATTTGAATTTTGTTACATAGCATGTATATGGGCTCAAAGTTTTTCAGAGACGTGATATAAATATTTTATGATCAACAATGACTGTATCTAGAGATAATGTCTATTTGTCTATAAGTGTGGACGAGATAAAGAAAAAGAGTGATTAAATTATATGTTTCGAAGAACGAAAAAGTATTAATTTAATGATTTTAAGCGTTAGAAGTGATAAACCTCAATGTTTCTGAAAAGATGCGAATTTACATATTACTTTCAACGATGAAAAGAAGCAATTTTTTGCATGCAAGATGGTTAAAAATTTAAATACAAAGAAGACCAAATTAAGCACTGATGTGGATAAATGCATCTATTTGTAAGCGGGAAAATTGTCAGTGCAATTTGAAGATCCCTCACTGACAGATTCACTGTATCACCAATTTATGTTTGAACTTGTGTACATACAACATTATCACCTTCATAGAAAAGACTTTCCAATACTTTCAAATTGTCCCCACCTGCGCCATATGTTGTGCATACAAGCTCAATAACTGCAATGGTTTTGCGTAAGCTATTTTCGGTAATTTAAATTTGCACAGACTGTGCCTTCTTCATATACACACAACATGGATTTATCGTTGAATAAATGGGCAAAAGTCAACCATAAAACTATGCTTACGATACATGTGCAAAGGACGGTCTGGACAAAGTCCAACTGTGAAAAACAAAAAAATTGGAGTTTGATTGAAGACAAAATTAGCAAGTGCTTCATTTGAAGAGACACTGAAGAATATAAACTGACATATAATTAATTAATTGACTGAAATTTAACTGAAATTGAGTTGCAAAAAATGAATGGAAAACAAATCAGGACGAACTGTGAAATCTTTGCCAGTGCAAGCGCATCTACATTTCATATGTATGATGTCGTAATCTGCTGTGTGACATAACTGGTTAGCAAATATCTTCCGATCGAAAACTTAGAGACTTTATTAAATGAGTTGAATAATGATTACTTCACTGAACTGTTACTATTCAAGCTGAGACAATCTCTGAGTGATATTTGAAAACATTCAACATATCGTTGTTTCAAAGGAAGATGTTTGTGCATATATGCCTTTTACCACAATCGTTCCATTCTTGTCATGACATGAGTAACCACTGACCATGCAATGAAGCTGATAGTGAGAAAAAGAGAATACAGAAATGAGAGTTTAACAACGGTACACTTGCAAATGATAATGACGAGGTTACGTAAAGTACGATTAACAACTGTTATTTAACATATCTTAAATGATGAAGTTTGATGTTTTAAATGATTCAACATTTTGTACTGTTCTGTCTCTTTTCTTTATGGCATCTAAACATTTTTAAAAGGCTTATATTGCCTTTCATGTATATAGTGTTAAACCAGTGGAACTATTTTCTTGTAGGTTTGTTCGGGCATGTCAAATGATGAACATTGAACTAAATGATGACTACCGAAATCATGATCATCAACACCTCGAGTTAAGTCATCCACGATAAAAGTCGAATGATAGTTACGTTTGTTCTGATAAACATAACCGCCATTGTAAAATATTTCATTGTATCTGTGAACTATTTAACACTCAAATATTTAGTCATCTATTATATTGGCTGTCCTGGAATTTAAAGCTGTGTATAACCAAGTTTGTCCTTTTAATGCTATTCTTTATCTTCGTTCATGAACCCATCGACTATTAAATCCCTCCTGAAATAAATATATTTCTCATCGTTGTTCGGTTTAATTTTTAACTTTTCATCTGGGATATTTCAGCGAATGTTTCAATAAATAGATAACTATCATGAGCATGCGAGTCTTGAATGAAAAACAGCGTGTATGTTAGAGATGCTATATTTAAGCTGCATTCGTTATGTGATGGATGTCCTTGCTTGCCTGTTAATTGATCGTGGTCTCGAAATTTATTGTGAGTTACGTCTCCCTCAACAATGTTATATATGTTCGTTAAATTAAAATGATGTTCATATTCACCTGTTAACATCATGGATTCTGCAAGTTTCATTCTTAATTTACCAACACTAGTTGTGAGTTCCGTTTGCACTGCGTTTCTTTGGTGAGATGTGCCCTCTGTTGCTGTGAGTGAATTTCGCTTTTCACAGCACAATAATACTTTTAAAACCACAATAAACAATGTACGGAACAATTAATTGCCGATGATAGTCTTTACATTTTACAACTGAGCTATCTTCAGGCTAATATTTATTGAGTTATCTACATTGTAACATAATCTTTTGCGTTCATTACGTCATGTCAATTTATCTATAATGATACTACTCTTAACAAATGTTTCGTTCCAGCTTATTAGTACTTTCCATGATTGTGGTCATAAAAGCTATAATACTGAAGTTGATTAATATTAACATGTCTTTGTTTTTCTCTTACAGTTACCTTCAAAGCTTTTGTGCAATATGCCGCAGCTAGTTCATACACATTTACATATTTATTAAATTCATTTTCAAATTTTCAAATGTTCTCTTTTTATTGTGCATCTATCAAAGCAACAACTGTAATATCTACATTGCATGTTATGTTCAAATCTAAATGATCACTTGGTATGTCGAACACTGATTCCACAGTAAAGGAAAATGTGTGCTTTTTCTGAATGGTTGATATGTATATATGTGCCTTAAGCAGCCCGCTCGTACTTTCATATATTTCTTATTTTAGTGTGGTGTGTAAAATGTAAAACAAACATTTAATGACATTACTCATTACACCACTATTCAATATGTTAATAGGCATGGTTCTCTGATAAAACGTTTAACCAAGATGTTCATCTTTTTTTAATCGGTCTATTTTAAGTCTGATCTTTCAGTCTAAGTGAGGTTTCTCATAAGCAGATTAATGAATTTTTCTACCGATGATTTATATGCCCCAGTATTATTGTGCTGCGAGATTTAAAAAAAAAAAAAATGCTCCCAATCCTAATTTTATTTATTTTTAATTTTTGTACTTTTATGTTATTTTCTTTTCTTTTCTTTTTTTGATATCGTGTCACGCGATTCTTTGTGCCTAAGTCACGCACGAGAGCAGTTCCTCTCTGGGGTCGTTCTGACTTTCTACGACTCTTCAAGCGTTCAGATAGCAACTTTCTCTCATGCTTCCATTTTGGCATTCCACATAATTTGTGAGAACATTTTAAACCCTTCCTATTCGTAGGGCTTATATTTATTCCTTTTTGTGCCGAATGGATTTTATTTATTTATTTATTGGCAATATGTGATGGCCTCTATAAACAACAAGGTTGTTTAATCCATTTAGAAATTAGTTTCTCCTCTTGTAAGATCCGCACCGCAGACCTTATGATCTAGAATTCGGAGCGATATGCCTAGACCGGGTGTCGGTAACCTATGGCACGCCAGACTCTTTGGAAAGGCAGGTGGTACGAGTTGTAGTTTTTATATTGTATGTACTGAAAACGTTTTTCAAATTAAAGGGACGAATAAAACTTGGCATACAGCACTCTACAATTGAGTGGACCTGTCACGGCAGTTCTAAAGGGCTGCCGGATGTCTGGCCTAGACCAAGCAGTGTCAGTTACTAGCCCAGTGAAAAATACATTACGTAAGCTTTACCCTTAAACAGGGGTCGTGTATTCTCTGTTCTCCACTTAAGGCAAACCAATGACGTATCTCATAAATCTAACAGATCTGATAATTTTTGCAGTGCCACAGTTGTAGCATTTTCATCTAACTGTATTTTAGAAAGACTTCAAATATCCCTCTATTGTTATATTGAATTGTAATGTCTTGAAATTTCGCAATGTATTTATTTATTCTCGCACGAGAAGGTCGTACCATTTGAAACTTCACCATGGGTTACTTATTACAGTTTGCGTGCTACTGTGTTAAAATATGACTCGAACGTGTCTATTCCTTTTGGGTTATTGATCGAATGTTGCTATTCCTTTGGGGTTATTTATTGAACGTATTTATTCGTTGGGGGTTATTGAATGAAAAGGAATGTCATATGGTTGGAGATAATGCAATACGACTTTCCTACTTTTCTTCCACACCCCAATGTTCTGAATTCTGAGAGCGTGAGAAATGTTTGTCAATGTTCGTTTTCTATTTCATACAAAGGGGAACACAATTACAAACGCTAGGTTTCCTTTCACGTTTAAAAGTACTTTGCAATAACGCAGTGATTTATTTCAGTCCCAAAGCAGAGAGATGGGGTAGGGTTGGTTGGTTGGTAAAGTCATCATATTTCAGCGTATTTTTTTCTTTTCTTTTTTTCTCACTGCTCATTAACCATTTACCATATTCATCTGCCCTCAATAAATCATAACATTGTAAATCTTCTAACAGTCAAAGAAAAGAAAAAGAGAAACCTGACTAGTTTAGACAAGAAATCCTCAAAGCAATTCCGTCACCTATTTTCTGGGCATATTTCATTCTTTTTGGAATGCTGGTGTATCCGACATAAGCTAATTTCATCAATTAGGTTTTGTTTTTTTTTATCTCGGAGTAAGGCAATGCTTTATAATCTGCGTATGATAAGTTTTCAGGGTGTCTTAAAACTTCCTGAAAAATGTGGTTTATCTCGGAGAGGTAAGTCTCTCCTTCTGTCGATCTCTATCATTAAATATGCTTCAGAACAAATGCATACATCAAAGGCAAACATCTTGCCCCTTACTCGGAAGCTGGAAATCTTTGCCTGCTTTAATTAGATGCATTGCGTCCTTTAACCACATGTGAATTGGTAATGGTTTTCGTAAATCGCAGTAAATTGTTAAACCAGGTAAGACTTGCCGTCTTGCTCCCGCTCTTGTTCTAGAAGAGTAAAGTAAGATGTGCTGTGAAATATTGATTTGTAGATGCGCCGTGGATATCTAAAATTAGATGTTACATATACAAAACTACATACATGTTTTGTTACGAATCGGCGGAAAGACCTAGTTTGATGAAGCGTAGGGATACATCAAATCTGTTAGGTCGAGGAGTATTCATCCGTCATATCAGACGAGTTCTTTCACCTCTCTCTCTCTCTCTCTCTCTCTCTCTCTCTCTCTCTCTCTCTCATTAATTCCAGCTATACAGTGTGAAGAAACTCTCAACATATCAGGATTGATAAAGTTGTCCATCCATCCGTAGGATTGATAAAGTTTTATTTATTTCGTTTACGAACATCGACACACGGACGTGAGTGAAAACATCCAAAATAGATTCGCTCCTGGTGGTTCGATACGAGAATACAGATTATAAAGATCCGTATCTCACGGCCGATCAATCAATGTAAGATTTAATGTGTATTTAATAGAGAAGCGTAACACATGTTAACGTAAAGGGAAAGTAATTATACTATGCATACACTCTGTAAGAATTTACACGCGGAGATAAAATTGGATCCAGGTTAATTTCATTGTTTATAAACGGTTATAAACCTATTCCTTCCAGTGTTTTGAAATATTTTGCTGGATCCAAGCATGATTTTTCCTTGTCTGAGCTAAGTTATTGAAATATCAAAGAATTGGTATGAAACGGGTTTGAAGTTTTATCTGAAACAGATCATAAACTGGGTCAGTTCAATTCAAAATATCGCGGAAAACAACTAGCAATAAATTGTGTACAGGGCATACAAATAATGAATAAATAAGTAAAATAATGTGTGGCAAAGAAATATTCAAATGAAAAGCTATTGAGCTAATTGTATGTCACTGCATAAGGTAGATGTTAGGGGTAGACTGCCTTTACGTTTTAATCATATGTCACTACAAAGGGTAGGTGTTAGTGGTAGACTGGTTTTATACTTTAATTAGGCTTAAGTCAGTGATAGACTGCTTTTATATTTTAATTAGACCTATGTCACTAAATAAGGTAGATGTTAGGGATAGACTGCGTTTACGTTTTAATTATATGTCATTACACAGAGTAAGTCTTGGGGGTAGTCTGCTCTAATTGTTGTGGGTTTTTCTTGTTCTTTCTTTTTTAAAAATTCATGTACGAATTGAGACACCAGTGGACTATATCTGCAGTGTCTGGATTTGGGTCATTAGAACTGGTAACTTTGTAATCGGATTATTTTCTGATTGGTCTGTTTTAATCGATGAAGCTCATCAAGTGGCTTATAATCTACGGGGGTTCATCAAACAGTGTCTTCCTTCGATGTTTATCAGCTGATAATGGCGATAACAGATATCTTCATCATCTCTAAAATCTTGCCAAAACTGGTTCAATTTGTTATAACGTCCTAGTTCTATTCCTATATTATGCTAACCCATGCAAAGACATCTTAATAATTTAATTTATATAAATTTTTAATTTCCAATCGCCGTATTTTACAACATCTTTAATTTAAACACGTTTACACGATAAATCAATCAAGTATATTCTGGAAATGCTTTAAAAAGAAATCAAACGTTTCATTGAAAGTTTGGAAATATTTTCACAACGATTTCGTGTGATACCTACCAATTGCTTGAATCTGGTTGATTTAATGTTGTTACTTAATTTATTTTCTTTCTATATTTTCTGACACCAAGACAACCTATCAATGTACAAATGGGTAGATATATAAATCGGTATTTAGATAGGTAGGTGGGCAAGCAGCAGGCAGAGAGACAAAGACAGACAGACGGACAGACGGACCGACCGACAGATAGATAGATAGATAGATAGATAGATAGATAGGTAGGTAGGTAGGAAGATAGGTATGTAGGTAGTTAGATAGATTGATAGGTAGATAGGTAGGTAGATAGGTAGGTAGGTAGGTAGATAGATAGATAGATAGATATATAGATAGATAGCAATAAATCAATACTGACATACAAATTAATCCTGTGTTTGACGTGGTGCATATTTTGTCTGAATACGAATCTTACTGACAAAGCAGAAGAAATAAAATAAGTGTCTATTAGGAAGCTACTGAAATTGTCGATTCTATTTCTTTCACCAAGATATTACTTTTCTTAATCTAGGAAATAAAAGAAACTTTGTCGGCATTTATATAAATCATAAACATTTGATTCCAAGAAACCATTGTAAAGATCAAGAAGTTCTGACATTTATTACTATAGTATAAATTAACACTTTCAAGGACATAAAGCATACATTACAAATTAGTGATTGGTAGGAACTTTGCCCCAAATTGCATATGCCAAAAAATATGCGATAAGGTACATGGTCCTAAGAACTCAAAATAAACTTTTTTAGGGAAGGCATATCGTTTTGTTACGTGGATTCCATTATCTGCAATATAACATTAACTTTGTCTTAAATGCTTCCACGATAATTTAGAATTCGTAGATTTCACACATATGTGTTATGCTCACCTAGTCATTGCTTATATTAACTTTATTGAAAAAGTCTTGTTTTCCACAAAGTTGCATGTACATAAATACTTGTATATACATCCACACTTTGTGCGTATTTCTAACTTATTTCTACTTTTTTTTATACCTGCATCGTTTTAACAGCAGCGGATGAGGTTCTCAGTGCAACGTACCATTAAGCAAAAATTTCTTGTCGATTATAAAGGCATTTAT
>JAECUM010073268.1:0-15960 GCA_016617855.1 Megalonaias nervosa | reverse complement strand
ATCCAACAGTAGTAATATGGGGCACTATAGCGACAATTGGAAAATACATTACAGACACCCTCCACCCACCCCCCGGCACTATGGTGATAAGATTTATAGCGACAAATGGCACACCCTGGGGCACTATAGCACAGGAGTCTGCAGTTTTATCAATAAAGCACGACGAAATTTCTGACAACATGAAATCACCTTATCAGTATTATAATTTAACACAAGGAATGCAAGCGTGACCACAACCCTCCGCTCGATTCGACTTTTCTCACGCGTCTTTTATCGCTTCAGAATCGCAAGAAGACTGAAAAACTACACATATCTATTCAAAAAACAGTAACGTACCAACGCATAACTCTCGGACGACCATCGCATGAATCCAATCCGGCGAATTAACCTTTATTTTCACCACTACGATCACAAACCCTGTAAAACAGAACTCAGAGGATAACTTGTGGAAATCTTTTTTGGGGGTGGGTGGGGAACCAGACAGGTGCCCCTTCCCCCTCCGATTTGCCCCCCAAAAGGTTATATCTTCGTGTACCCCATAAGGTCTGCAGTGTTGTGTGGGAAAAACAATTTTGAGCAAACATTTATTTAAATATGTTTTGGAAGTGGGGTATTTTCCTAATATTGAGGTGCCCAGGCTGGTTCCTGTATCTAATGGGGGTTGTTCATCCGACCAAAGACCTTTGTCTAAGGCGAATTCCCTTCCCCTTGTTTTTAGTGATCTTTGCCAGGGATCTCTTAAGTCATGTGTATTTGCTATATTGTGTGATTGCTATAGATATTTTTGTTAGGACGGCAATATGCAGAGGCGTAGCGAGGCAAGACACCGTACGTGCCGTGGGCGCCACTTGAGGGGGGGGGGGCGCAAAATCGGTGAGCAGAACAAAGTATTTTTTTTTTATACTTTCAAAGCTTTGATAGGGGTGCAATTTTAGTTCTTACCGTGGGTCTTGCCGTGGGCGCAGCTTTGATAGGGGCGCAATTTTAGTTCTTGCTGTGGGTCTTGCCGTGGGCGTCATATGTCCTCGCTACGCCTCTGGCAATATGTCAGATTGTTCCCCTGGTTGTCTACTTTTTATTTTCATTTATAGAGGGAACAAAATTCTTTTTTTTTGTGAATTTTCTTTTCATTTTCCTATTCTGTTTAAAATGAGAAACATTTGTGTGGGATACCAAAATCGTACAAAAAACGAAAAGAAAACCTAGTATGTTATTTCTGTTTGTATGCTTTGTGTAGTTTCTCATTCGTAAGTATTCGAGGTCACTTCGGCTAAGCCCTGTATGAGGAGCCGCATTACATTTATTTATTTAATCATTATGATGCTCCTTATCTGTGGACATAGCCTTGTGTGTCGTCTCGAGCAATATTAAATTAATTAGATATGCTTTATTGCCTCTGTAAAACTCCGAGGCTTAAAAGTTGGAAAATGGCCACACACACAAAAATAAAATAAACAATGTGTGACTTTGCATGTTTATGTTTGCTGTTGTGAGGGGAAACCATGTAATTAGTATTGTGTTCGTGAATCCCTTATGTTTTTGTATCGTCTGTCCATGGGCTTTGTCCGGGGTTTTCTGAACTCCCTCACAGGCCTGTTCACTTGGCGTGGCGCCCTGTGACATAGCCCTGTGATATCTACGCTCATTACTTCCTCTGGTACAAAGGTTCCCTGTACCCCGTCTGTAAGACTTTTGTGTACCTCTCTAGAAAAAGAGAAAAAGTATAATTATTTCTTATGTTAGGATTGTGAGTCTCTCTTTTTCTGTTTGTGATATTAAATATCAGTTTTTATTAAAGGGTGTAAATTTTTTTAAAAAAAAAAAAACAAACTGCAAATCCGATACCGTTAGAATAATATAAATTTCAGAAGTGAAACATTCAAGAATTTCCATTCCAGCATCACCGAGTACTTTGACATGTGAGAGAGGAGCCCGAGCCCGCGCACAGACTGGATCCGTTCCTAAGCGGGCGATGAACTAACTGTGACCCATCCCCCACAGTGGTCTTCGCCAGGGATGGTAGCGGAGTAGTTTATTATTGTTCTGTTTACAATTTATAAAATTTCTATTAGATTCCGTAATTTTTTCTCACATCCCTGTTTACTCGTGATATGTGAGAGAGGGGCCTCAGCCCGCACACAGGCTGGAACCGCCCCTAAGCGGGCGATGAACTGGAGCCCATCTCCCACAGCGGTCTCCCACATAAATGCAGGAAAGTTGTGACTTGGTTTCAGTACTTATTTTTTAATCCTAATTATTCGTCCGCAACTTGGTATAGTTTTTACAATGTAATTAGTTATGTTTTGTATTGTATTTTTATCAGAAATTCCATCCAAATATAATAAATTATTTCTTTGGTATATTTTTTTATTTTTTTTTTTTTATTTTTTATTTTTTTACATATTTCTATAATTAGTTTAATCCTTTCTGCTTGTTACTATTTCACAGAGTTATAACATGACATTTGGTGAAGCTAGCTGCTTTACACCTAGGGCATTTTGGTGTAACTTTAATCATATGACATTTAACAGCTACTTTCCTCGTGAGCCAAACATTATGTAAGTATTTGAAAACTATGCTTTGCATTTTTAGAGATTTTATTTCTGCCCATGTTTTCCACACCCTTTCCCATTTTACCCCCAGTTTTGTTGTTCTACGTGACCTTTTAACGTCCATGCAGAAACCAAGAGCATTGCACAAACAACTCGCTAATGCTATGTAAAAATTGCACATTAAAGACATAAGCATAAGGTAAAAAGAAGATCCGATGAAAAGGTCAATGGAGCTCTCGGCCCATAACATACTCATAACAATGTTCGGCCATTATAGATTCGGTTCCTACAAATTTCATTAACTGTCTTGGTCGGTCCATCAAACTATGCTGCATGTGTGATTTTTTTTTTCCTGTTTGCTGTTAATAAGTAAGGATTGACGATTTATTTTTTACCTTCACAGAAGTTTGAACGATGTTCAAACTGTATGATCCGCGAAAAATAAAGTGGTCAATAATTGTAATTAAATTCTTGCATCTAGTAAAGAAGCCCCAAAAATAAAAATAAAAATTAAATGATCTACTCAGTCCCGCCCGAATAATCAGGTTGTAAATATTTCAATGCGAATGTGTGGAAAAGCAATGTCAGTGGGAAGGGCTAAAGTATATTCTTTTCACATGCAATTGGCCTGGCCAATCTGATTGCTGGAAATTGTAATGACGAATGAAAACTTGAATTAATCGCCATTTAAATGTATGTGAAAATTACGTTCATTACTGAAATGTCGGTACAGAATGACCATATGACCTGCATAATTTGTACTTTGGATACTAAAACGCACACACAGTTGCGCTGAGAGATGCATAAAAAGATTTTTTTAAAAAAAAAAAAAATGAAATAACCGCTGACATTACATCCACAGTACTAGAATATAATATGTTGACCGATAGGCGGAATACATAATGTTCCGAGCAATATCTAACAGAAGGTTAATATTGCTCTACATCAAGTAAAAACATCAACGCCTGAAGAAATTGAAAGTGAAAACATTAAGTTCAAAGATGGGTTATGTTTTCAAACAACCCACAACAAATATCTTAAAACTGTCATTATTTAGCGGCGACCAGTTAAAACTAGCATCTACCTTACACCAGACCATATTTAATAGCTACATTAAACATAAATCTAATAATTCATGTGTCATAACGAACCAGTAATTTGAGTTAAAAATAAAACGACATCGTTTGTTATTTATTATGAGGATCACAAATTAATTGAAATTCAAACATTTTGTCTTCGTATTATATATTGAATGATAACTTGTGTCAGCAACACAACTTGGTCATGGACACATTTTGTTTGATTATATTCAATATTTAACAAATACATTATTAAAATTTTTTGGCAGGTGCTGGTTTTGATAGGAATATCACCTGGTGAAAGATTATTAAAACAGAAATAATAAATGCAGCAATAAATATCCTTGTCCTTTCAACTTCGCAGTCGCGGATTCAAAAATTTCAATTTCTCCCGGTTATTCAGTAGTTTGTATGAAGTTTGGAAAAGAATTTAATTAACATATTCCAGGGGCTCCCTCAGAATTGTTTTTTTTGGGGGGGGGCACCAATGATGTATTTTCAAGAATTCATCCTATTGTTTGGTGTCCTTTATTGTTTGTTCTATCTTACTGCACTAAGGAATCCTTAATTAAATTGTATCCTTAATTAAATTGTATGTGAGCATGGTCATGTAGGCGCATTTGCTTTATATTTGCTTGATTTAAATATTAATTGTTGTTTTTAACATTCTTCAGATAATAACCATTTAAAGATATGTGCAATCGAATTCTAGAAAATTACACTCATTACTGAAATAGTCGGTTTTGAATGTCTACATGAACGGCATGACTTGTACTTTAACTTGATACACAGATGATCTGAATATACAAAACATACAAAAATTTTTAAAAAATTAAACTATTTAAGTATTATTAGGAAGGACTGGTTTCCTATTGCATCTTAAGTATATCTTGACTACGTTTTGGTTAATTGATTATTTGATTATTTGAACGTTACAAGTGTGACTCTATGATATTAAACTTAGTAACAGAAAGAAGCGAGACCAATCCCAACTAATCCTAAATGTTCTATCATAAGTCCAAAGTTTAGAATGTTCCGAATGAATTCCGATAGTGAATGTGCGATGTACCAATAGTATTCAATGTGCTAATGTGCCAGTAGTCATGATGTCTTACAATTATATAGTGCAGAATGTCTTTGAATGAATTCACAATATATCAAAGTGTGTTTTTGTCCAAAAAGTCAATAAGCACTTTATAATTCCGATGAAAAATTTAAATGATTCCTCTCAAATTATATCTGAGCACAACAGTAAATGATTCCACAAGTTGAACTTAATACAGGAATTAATGATTGTTTACCTCTCTCATATATATATATATATATATATATATATATATATATATATATATATATATATATATATATTGTTTTCCTTGATCTAAGACATAATGAAACGCCCAGGAGGTGAGTCACTTTATATTTAAAATTCCATCTAATTGTAAACAAGTTCGCTTCTAGAATATTCAACGTCCGTAAATAAGGTTAGGCATTTAACTCAAATCGAAGCAAACATCTTTGTAGCAAATGACAAAAGTCAGGTAGGCCAGAAATATACACTCAAGTCATGGACAAAAGTCAAGCACACATACATAACACATGATATTTTAAATACGGGAATTCTAGAAAACATGAACTTGATCGTCCCTAGTTAAGTAGAATAATTTTATGTTTGTTGTCATGTATAAATCTTCATATAGAATGTTGCTTGATTTAGTAAAGCACTGTTGATCTGCAGTCCCGGGAGTTCTCTTCTCTGTTACAGATGCAGTTCTAACCTGGTAATCTCTCCCACCCCCACAATGTAACACCTAATACGTGTCTTACGGACTGACAACTGAATGAAGTTTTATTACGCTATAGTAAGTTCAGATTATAAAAAGGTGGGGAAACTAGTCCAAAAGACTTGAATGCTTAGGAGTACAAGCCTGAAAATAAATTATGCTTTAAATCTTCATTGACGGAATGAACAGAAACCCAAAACAGGAATATAAACAAATAAGTCTCTTTCCCCAAAATTTCAGTAAGTTTTGAAGAAAAAAGAAAGCACACCATAGACTTGGCGTGGGGTGGAGGGGCAGAAATACTTACAGATATGACAGCCTGTATATTTTCTGTATTGCGGACGGAGATCACTACATTGGCCTGCCAGCTTCCCCATATCTGGGGTTCTGTATGTGTCCACACACACAATATGAAGAGAGTTACGTTGCAAGGTTTGAGAGGTACTACATAGGAGATATATGTATGTTCGGGGATTGTCGATTTTTAAGTCGAGTCGTAATGAGGGTTATCGACACACCTGACTATATATTCAAGTAATTATTACAGTTTCAATCCATAACCATCTTTATTTTGGACAATTGCATCGGGACTTTTTCCATCCCCCAAACAACACTTTTAACAGTTCTCCAGCTGTTTCTCTTAATTGTTTTTATAGCTTTAACATCTGGGCTGTGAGCCTCGCCAACTTTTAACAACTATAGATCCTGAATTGCAATTGATAAGATATCCAGCATATCTTGTGCGATCAAAATATTTCCTCTATTGTGATATATATGCTTTTGAAGTTCTCTTATACTGTTTTTATTTCAGTTTGATGATTGTTGTAATGTTTGTACCAGCTATTACCTGTAATGTTTGTACCTGCTCTTAATTTCAGTTTTAAGACCCCTATAAGATGGCACTGTTTTGCTGTTAGCACTTTTATTACCATATTATAACAACTGTTTTGTTCAATATTCCACAAAGAGTATCAGATACAGTTTTGTGTTGGAGTTGCTTTTGGCTGGGTAAATTCTACTGTTTAGTTTAGGAACATCATAAGTGCAACTGTTTCATGGCATAACAACTTTTGAATTAAGGTTCAAATACTTAACATAAATACTATTTTCATCATCACTGTCACTTTAGGTTCCTTCCCAACCAGACAATGTGAGTTCTGTGTCCGTTTTTCATTCTAGTAATAAATATATATTAATATATTTCTTTGTCCTGTTATATATTACAATAATCAACAACAAAATATATTCAAGGCAAGGAAACCAACAGGCAGCCATTTATGTTATCAACTGAACATGAAATATTAAATTCAGTACATGTGCTGGTGGCTGATTTTAAAGCCCTCTATCTATTTATTTATGTAATTTGTGTTGACAGATGTGATAAAAAAGAGACTTTATGTTTGCTCTAAGTTATTTTCAAATATGGTTTCCTAATTTATTTACTGCTATATGCTGTCAGTTTCATAGTTTTGTTTCTAAATGCATTTTTAATCTCTTTATAATTCAGATGTCCATTAACGAATAAAGTAAACTTTATTTAACATAAAGACTGCTGCTAGTGTTTCATTACCTTGGTAGCAGTAACAGATGTAACCAGTGTATCCCTCATGCCAAGCAAAAGGATTCCTAACATACTTCTAATAGGATTGTTACTCTTATCTCTCGTTGTTCACATTTAAACAAAGATATTCTATCAGGCAATGCACATTTCATAATCAAATTTCTCCTTTGGTGTTAAATCAGAACTTAAATATAACCTGCTCCAAATATAAAAATATTCACAAAAATTTACTGATTATGAATTTAATTTACATTTAATTTTGAAGTACATTATATAGCGTAAAATTTAAAAATATTCTTATATACACACCATTTACAAAATAAATATTTTGAAATTGTCTTTAGAAATATTTCAAAAGTATAATTGGGTGATTCTGCTTGTTTTAAAGGTACAAGTATGCTTCTTATTTTGTGTTCTATTTATTATAATATTTTTCTGGCATTCAATTCTTATGACCCTTGCTTGCATCATTTCAACTGACACAGATTTAAATATCAAATTACCCCTAATACCAGGTGTTATCTCAAGCAAAACAGATTTGTGTACATTATTTAAAATGGAATTTATGTTCATCATGCTCTAGAAACTGACAATAGTTTATTATTAACAACTTTTCAAAATTCTTCAAAAATATTTCTTGTTGTTAGAATTGCTACATGTGTTTATTGTATCACAGATATATTGGTCATTTAATGATGAAATATTATGTAATTTAATATAAATTTGTATTGAAGTTTTCTTCTTTAAAAGTTTTATGTTCTGCTGGTTGCTGAATAACTGGTTATCATTCATCGTATATCACCACATTCTTGCAATCATAATCCAAGTTGTTTTGCAGATAAGTTTAAGGCAACAGTAAGTTTAGTGGCAATATAATTTGCTATTTTCTTATTTTTAGCTTGATATATTTTTGTTTTTTGCAACATATGTTGAAAGGTAACTTAAGATAATTTGGAAATAATGGTAAATTTGACCATGGTACTTAGTAAACTATGTTCACCATCTATTTTGTTGTATGTAAATTATCATGACGTAAGAAAATACTATATGCTAAACAAATGAACTGAAGATGTGTTCCAGGTGTATCAGATAAAACTCAAACTGGTTTTTATACACAGATAAAAGTACACATTATGTAGTTGTTTTGAAGGTCAGGATAATTGTAAAAACGGGTAAATGGTATCAATGTCTATTTAAATATTATTATTTTCTTCTTCTGCTTTTTTTACCATATGATTTTAATTATTATCCAATTATAAAGAAGCTACTTTACATGGAATAATGGTTAACACTCACACATAGTATTATAACCTAATTGTAGACCCAATACAGAATTTATTATTGGCTGCTTTATAGAGAATAGAGAAAAGATGGGAAACAAATGTCAAATGTCCATAGTTAAAAAATGTCTGATGTTGCTTAAGGAGAGAATGGGAGAGTAAGAGAAAGAATTTTCTTTAGCTTGACTATTTGATGCATATACACTTATATACCCATGCACAAATGCATGTTACCATAAGATTCAACATTCACTTGTTATTACAAATGTTTTATGTTTCTTCACTTATTTGATGCTATTTGCATAATGTTATAATTTTAAATGATTTTTTCTTTTTCCTACCAACGTCCTAAAAAGAGAAAACAAATACTGACACTAGGAGACAAATTGCATTCTCCTTTATAATATACTCAATAAAAGTGTTAAATATCGAGGCCATACATTACTTAATATATGGACATATCAGTGCCCATTTCTAAATTAGTGCCAATTATTCAAAAAGATGTTGTTTAGATGCCATTTATCACCAGACTTTTTCCATATATGACTGATACATTGCTGAATCTACATTTATAGATATATGATTTCAGTTACAACAAAAGGAGACTGATCACTTTTTCTCCTTTTTGGTCTTTATAACAAGAATAAATTCTCATTTTGAAACTTGAAAATTGTGCAGATTGCAGTTGTTTCTTATTGATCCAATAACGCTATCAAGTGTAGACCCAGTTACCAACAAATGTGAAACTGTCTCTAAGGAGTCATTACATAAAGGGCACACATGCTTATAGGGTTTTATATATTTTGTTCAAAAATTTATTTGCTGGTAAAATGCTGTGCAATATGTTATTTTAAAACAATATTGGTTTCGGATACTTATTTAATTTAAAAGGCAAGAGTGGGTATTCATTCCAAGCACTCTCGAAACTTGATGCTACCGCAAGATCTTGGGCATCTCATACATTAACCATGTAACCAACAAAGAGGTCCACAACAGGATTCAATGAGCCATCAGACCCTATGAAGACCTCTTGACCACTGTGAAGAAATGCAAACTGAAGTGGTACGGTCATGTCTCAAGATCATCTGGACTGGCAAAAACAATCTTGCAAGGCACAGTGCTAGGGTGCAGAAGAAGATGCAGAAAGAAAAAGAGGTGAGAAGACAACATTAAGGAGTGGACAGGCATGGGATTTGGAGATTCCCAAAGGGCAGTAGAGAACAGGGAAAGATGGAGAGAATTGGTTGTGAAGTCATCTATGGTGCCCCAACAACCTCTTGGGTTATTGGATTGATGATAATTATGATGACTCTCAAAAATAAACTTGTGTTCTGCATTCCATTTCAACACTGATGTTGGCATGGGAGTATTAGCTTTCAATTTTTGACTAATCTTTTACAACCCTTTCTCCTTAATGAGCAACACTGCAGAGTTATGTCGAACATGGTCATATGTACTAGAATTAATGTTTATATCAAGTTTGACAGAAAATTTGGATGGGTCTGAGAAACTTAAAATTATTTATAATCATATCAGACTTGTTCCAGAAATAATCAATATTAATCCAAAAACCATTTTCAGAGGCTAAATCATTACAAAATTTCCTTATTCACCCAATGCATGTTGTTTAGTTTTATGATCCATTCATATCAGAGTATTAAGAAAATCTTCTGAGTCACCTAGAGTAAATTTATCCTGTAATTCAATATGTGATGCAAATGCATCTGTTCAGAATGCGTTCAAAGTATTTTAACTTTTTTCATATAGTCTAAGCCAAAAGGAAACACTTTTCTATATCTGGCATAGAAGTTTTTAAAAATCTTGTTCCATTTCAGTTTAGAGGTGATAAGTCATTTTTCCCAAGTATTAGTTTCAAAGAACACACCATTCATCTTTACATCTACCATTTTCAAACCACCTTTGAAATATTCATTAAACAAATATTTCAACACTATGGTCTTAAACTATGCAATAGAAAGAAGCGAAACCAACAAGTTTAGTAACATTAACAAATAATTTATTTCTCTAAGCTATAAAGTTAAAATTAGAGAGGAACTTACAGTATTATGAATTAAATCCCAGATAATCCTAAATGTTCTATCACATGTCCAAGAACGTTTGGAATGAATTACAATAATGAATGTTCTGATGTACCAATAGTCCTGAATAGGTTGATATACCAACAGTCTTTAATTATCACAATGATATAATCCAGAATGTCCTTGAATGAATTCACAATAATCCCCAAAAAGTGATTTAGTACAAAATGTTACTGAGCAGCTAGTAGTTCCAGTGAACAATTTAAATAAATGATTCCACTAAAATTATAACTGGTGATGAAGCAAATCGACTTGAGGCAAGGATCACTAGTAATGTTACAACCGAATTTGCCACGATTTTTCATAAACTCAGACTTTTATTGTTATGAGTGAATTTTCTCTGTTTATCTTTCTTTCATTTTGTCAGTTATGTACAGAAAGTTATGTCAGTAGAATACACATAACATGAAGATATAATGTAACGAATGACATGCGTTCTGTCCCTCATGCCATTCCTGAAATACTTCAGCATGGATCCTGAGTCTTGGGAAGATTGTACACAGCATTGCTCCACATAGCAGAGACTAATCCATACTGGAGCTACAGAATTGGAATGGAAGAGAATTGCAAAGGCAGTACCAAAGCTTGAGCAGCCATTCACATACTCACAGAAACCAAATCAGATAGAAAGGTCATAGTCATCTTCAAACTTCAACTATGAACAACAACACGCCAGCTGATAATGATGATGAATTTCTTGGCTATTATAAACAACAGCTGGTGTGATTTTTGTTTTAGCTGATAGTGTCACTTTGTTTCTGTTTTCAATACTGGGTTTAATATTTGCTATTTTTCAAAATTTAATTAACAAAGCATAAAAACCTTAAAATATCCTAGTGTAAATTATTAACGTTACTATTCCTTTATGAAGTTATGCAAATACAAATAGCTTTGTATCATGATTTGAAGGTGTTGAATCAATGTCTTTTTCATCTGCTGAAATGTTGTTTCTCTTTTGTTTCCCTTAATTCTTTATTTAAATCATATTCAGCAGGAATTTGTTAATTTGTTACAAAATTTTTTTACATAAATCGTAGCCCATTTTACTCACAGATTGAGCTTTTATTTTTCACCTTTTTGTTTGTTTCTTTATCTGATTTTTGCAACTTCATATTTAGTTTCTTTTTTCTAAGTAACATTGTTAAATCCCAGTTTCATATTATTTTTTAAGTTTTTAAATAGTTATAATCTTCCAAAGGATATGTCACTGTCATCATGTTTCTTGCAATTAAATGCATTTTACCACTGGCTACATCATAATCCAATCTATAAATATAACATTTCTTAATAAAATACATTTTTGTGATCTTTTCCTGTTTTTTCTTCCTTTTCTATTACAAATTGTCCCATTAATTTAACAAAAATGACATATTTGTGATGAAGTGCAGTTATTGTTTTGTTATAAACAGTACAATAAATTCTAAGGCTTAAAGTTTTGGTATTCCTTCTTCAGTTAGGTAGTAAAAACATTTTAGTCCAGAATTTTTTAAAAAGTGTTTAAAAATTAATAACTGATTGATATGAACATCCTCCTTTCAAACATGTATATTCCCAATATGCCACACAGCTCATTTGTCATATAAATGCCCTTGTAGATGCCCACATTAAATATCTGGCTCAACAAAATTTCCCAATTTATAGCCAGTAGTACTTGTGCTGTGACAGAATTAAAATGGTTCATTATTTAAGCCTACTACTGTGTACAAAACTACACATATAGAGACTTCTGACTTAACTTCATTTTTGAAAAAAATGTTTTCCAATGTCATTTCGATTTCAGGACCTGACCCAAAAATGGACAATATCTTTTAAGTCTGAATGGGGGAGATTAAGAATGACAATGATAAAATAATTTATTAAAGCACTGAAATTAACATGATTTAGACATATTTTAAGGGGCAATTACGAATGGTACAAAATTTCAAAGGCTGATTTTAAGATTATTATTATGAAAATAAATTTTATAGTACTGCAGTTGTAAATTATACAGATTACAACAGTTGGAAAGATGTATAAAATGATGTATAAACAACTAGCAAATCTGTGCTATAATATTTATATAAGCTACAGTAAAACCTGTCTTGAGAGACCACTGCTATGAGAGACCACCTGTCTTGAGAGACCAGGTTCTTCATGTACAGATTTATTGATTATATAGTATTATGACCTGTTATGAGAGACCACCTGTCATGAGAGACCATTATGTTTTGGCAAAAAGGGGTGGTCTTTCAAGACAGGTTCCACTGTATTAACAAATCTGTATTATAACATTATATAAACAATCAACAAATCTGTTATAATTGTTGGACAAATGATGGAACACAGAACATACTGACATTCTTAACATCACTGACTAAATTTAAGTATTAGAAAATCTTTCAAACAATTTTGGTATCACAGGAAGTTTCTTGATTACATAGCAATAAAAGCTAGAATTTATAGAAAATGGTCAAACATGCTGTGTAGTAAACAAGAATAAATAAAAGTAATGAAAAACTGTACAGTTTGTAACATATATGTTCCAAAGCTTCTAAAATATAAAAGACCTTTTCACAAAACCTTAACTAAAACAACAGAATTTACATACTCCACAAAGAGTTGTAATGATATCGATAAACATATCACAAGAACAAAACAAACTAGTGTATTTACTATATAATTATCAACACTTACATCATGTTTTTGACAATTATGAGCTTTAGGCATGCTTTTTATTCTGATATTTTTTAGCCACTTACCAGCTTTGCTTGGCATTTATTCTGAATAAATGAACTGTATTCAACATATTGCAAAAAATAAGAGCTATTTTTAAAAATGTAAAATACTAAATGGTAAATTATACATCTGCCCTGTGTTTAATAGTCATCTTCATAGAAATTTCTATACATAAAACATATATCTTTCTTCTCTGAGTTAGGGGCTTTAAGATTTGATCTTTGGCCCCAAAATCAAAAGGCTTCTTCTGTACCCATACTATAAATCACCTACAGGTTCAATTCAGGTATTTGATATGGAACAAATGTTATTGTGTGGACATTTTGTTCTTTCAGGAACAGTGGTTTTGATCTTTGAAAATTTGAACCCAAAATTAAAAAGTGTAGGATTCATGTTATTGTACAGAAACTATTTTATTCTTTTAGCCACAGTGACCTTGACCTTTCCGACCCCCAAAATTGATAGGCATCTTTCTTACCTCCAGGTACAAGTCATACATAAAGACTCTTAACCATAGATAATGAGGAACTCAAGCTGCTATGCAGAAACCATTTTTCTTCTTTCAATCAGTGAACTTTACCTTTGAAACTTGGACTAAAAAATAAACAGACTTCTTTTTTTTACACCAAATACAAGCCAGCCTTAAAATCTGGTAACTGTACATTGGTTGAGATCTTGAATTACTGTGCAGAAACAATTTTCTTCTCACAGTCAATGACCTTGTCCTTTGACATGTTGACCTTAAAAAACCTGTAGTCTTCTTCCTTATCCCAGGTGTAAAACATCCATAAAGTTGCATGTAAATAGGTTGATTTTAGGAAGTTCTTGTCTTGCCTTTTTATATTTCTAGTTTGGACTAATGCTCAGTTGCATTACTTGCTTTAAATACCATTGCTTCAGGGCTTCTCTGCCCAAACTGGTTGTCTGACTCATTTAAAGAGGTAAATGATGATGCTGTATGACTATTTAGTTCAGTCATGTTATCTGATTTCAATGATGCTCCTCTTGATTCCAAAAGATGATTCTCCCCAAAACTTAAAGGGTACTAGATGAAGTTTCCAATGCAACAGTAATAGTTTCAGTTTCAGAATTAGAAGTATTACTTTCAGAAACAATATCCACAGGTGGTTCCCAGGTGGGAATTGTTGCAGTTGTTGGTAAAATAACTGGTATTGTAGCTGTTAGTACTTCACCTGATGTTGCTCCTGTGGATGAACTACTTCTTACACTTGGTAATAATTCATTTGGTTTAGCTGTTGTTGGGAAATCGCTTATTAGTGTAGCTGTTGGCAAACCAATTGATGTTGCAACTGTTGATAAACCACTTGTAGCTGTTGTTAAACCACCAATTACTAAAGTTGATGCAAAGTCTCCAAGGTCAGTTTGAGATCCTGCATCTATGCATTTTGGTTTGATTTCTGCAATTGTACTTTCTTCCAAGTCAGTCTGTGATCCAGCATCCATGCTTTTTGGTTTGATTTCAGCCACTGTACTTTCTCCCAATTCAGTCTGTGATCCAGCATCCATGCATTTTGGTTTGATTTCTGTAGTTGTACTTTCTGAAAGATTGAACAAGAGTTTTACTGTACAACAATATTCAGGCTAACTTGCTTTGAACATACTTTCGGATCAAACAATGTTCCAACACCTACAGTCATATGGAAATTCAATATTTGCTACACATTCTTGCTTTTGAAAATCAGACATTCACTCTAAGTACTTACTATTATACATACTCCTAACAATTACAGTTCGAATAACACCACTGCCACCACAAGTTGGAATCTGCTGAAAGGCTTATTCTTTATTTAACCTTGCTGTCAATATAAATTGCCATGGATACAGTAGAAAATGCAATGCTTGAGCTAGCATATCTAGCACTGTCATAGTAAAAATACATACCTTTTAAAAAAAACACTAAAAACTGAACTGACATTTGAAAATGAGGCTCACTGGATCATTCTGTTTGAGCTTGGCAGTGGTGTCGTTTAAGATGTCTTCTGGAGAACAGTTTGAAGTTTGATTTTGAATCCTGTGGTAATCATACTAAGCTAGATACCCAGATCATGTGGTACAATGGTAATTATACTAAGCTAGATACCTGCATCATGTGGTATGGTGGTAATTATACTAAGCTAGATACCTGCATCATGTGGTATGGTGGTAATCATACTAAGCTAGATACCTGCATCATGTGGTATGGTGGTAATCATACTAAGCTAGATACCTGCATCATGTGGTATGGTGGTAATCATACTAAACTAGATACCTGCATCATGTGGTATGGTGGTAATCATACTAAGCTAGATACCTGCATCATGTGGTACAGTGGTAATTATACAAAGCTAGATACCTGCATCATGTGGTACAGTGGTAATCATACTAAACTAGATACCTGCATCATGTGGTACAGTGGTAATTATACAAAGCTAGATACCTGCATCATGTTGTACAGTTGTAATTATACTAAGCTAGATACCTGCATCATGTGGTACTGTGGCAATTATACTAAGCTAGATACCTGCATCATGTGGTACTGTGGTAATCATACTAAGCTAGATACCTGCATCATGTGGTACAATGGTAATTATAAGATGCTAGATACATGTACCTGCATCATGTGGTACTAATTGCTTAAATAAAAATTACCCACACCATCGAAACAAGAATGAAACTTTAATGTTGTTTCCTTTTTAAATAAAATATAAAATTTACTATTTTTTGATGATATTTATTCATTGTTTTGCAAAACATAATTTACCCAATCAATTTTGTTACTTTACAGAATTTAGGTAAATTTATGCTGAAAACCTACTCTGTTGCTCCTGTAAAAAGTACTTCCAATAACCAATTGTAGACTCCCCCCTCCTTTCTGGACCATTCTGTAATG
>JAECUM010073266.1:0-18869 GCA_016617855.1 Megalonaias nervosa | reverse complement strand
ATAAAATTTCTAGCGTGGGTAGATCCACTGGTAGACCTGCCATCTACAGACTGGATTCAACTGCTCCTCAGCGTGGATTTGTGCGCGAACAATTACAAGTAATTCCTGAAGACACACAATTACCACCGCGTTCACTTTTGTAAATTGGAACCCCTGCGTCGATTGCATTCAAGACAGGTCAGCATCACATTATCACGTGTATGACCAAGATCACTATTAATTCTGTCTACGGTAAATTGTTTTGGATTATTACTCGAATATTTCCATAACATATTACAGTTGCAAATTACACAACGATTATTCTGTTGTTGTTTTAGCGTCATAATAAATTCAGCATCAATATCAAAATCGCGATTATTTTTTTTGTCACACTGCTTATAACCGGATATTTTTTTTCTTATTACGCCAATAACACCTTTGGTGTCACTAATAGTTTGATTATTATTTTCTGTGGAGTTTATGACAACTCTATGTAGTTGAGATATTCTCCTGACTCTAGATACTGCGAGATAAACTAAATTTGACCATTCTACTCTATCATCGACAATCCAGATATTTGTATCAGTAATAGTTAGTCCCTGTGACGAGTGAATCGTTATGGCATATCCCAGTTTCCACGGTGAGTTATTCATGTTCAACGCGCTCTCAACAACATCAACATTAACCAAAACAATATCATTCAACACAAGATTTTCTTTTCCATCTGTTCCTGGAATATCAACTTCAATATTCTGTCGTCGAGTATCTGCTGGGCAATAACATAATGGTACAGGTAACATTGGAAATCTTTCCTTGTGCAACAGAAATAATTTTTCTTGTAATTCATCACGAACTATTTTTCTACTCGCAACTATCAAATCATATGGTGTCCATGAATTCCAAAAATCGTTCACAGGAGTTTCCGGAATTATTTCACGCATTATCTCACATTGTATTTTATCTGGCTGTAGTCTGATTAATCTTTTAAATTCTTTCAGAGGTTCATC
Source organism: Megalonaias nervosa (assembly GCA_016617855.1). Classification (NCBI taxonomy): domain Eukaryota; kingdom Metazoa; phylum Mollusca; class Bivalvia; order Unionida; family Unionidae; genus Megalonaias; species Megalonaias nervosa. Next base: position 17,883 of record JAECUM010073266.1, on the reverse strand, counting down.
AATAGCTCTATGATCATCATTTATTTCTTCATAATAATCCACAAATGATTTTAACCACTGGTGCGGAGATTGACCGACGAAAGGTGGTGGTTGACCATGATCGCCACACACAATCACAGCAGTATTTTTTGTCAGTAACCAATCAAGAAATATTTTTAATGTTTCTAACGATACTGTACAAATTTCATCCCAGATGATGATTTTCGGAATATATTTCTCACCCATTCGCTCAGGTGTCCACGTATTTCCACACCATCTGAAGAAACTATGATATGTACATGATTTTACTCCTCGTTGTTTTATTTCTCTTGCTAGTCTGTGTGTAGGTGTCAACACAATCATGTCCGATGAACTCTGCCGAAATAATTCAATCGCACGTGTTGTTTTAACAGAACCTCCAGGGCTGTTGAGATAAATGGTTTTATGTCTAGCCACGGGATCGAATACACATGGTGATGTTGATGCTGGTATTTGATTGTTATTACCGTAGTATATTTCTTTGATATCAACATCTGCTGTTTCAGAATAATCAAGTATACTTTCTTGTTTTATTCGCCATGATCCCCATTCGCCGCTACCAAGTAACGGTTTTACCAAATCTAAATATTTTTTATTTATATAAAATGAATCCGTAGCAACTCTGACAGCGTAACAAGGAAATCTATTTATCATCGATAATAAATTTATAGAAACGTAAGCGAGCATAGAAGATCTTAAATGAGTAAATTGCGGTGACTCACCATCAATATAATTCACTACTGTACCTAGTTTGGTTCCATCTGACAAATAAGCATTGCTTCTGCTTATAAATGTTCCTTTGTTCGTTGTGTCAGTAATTATAAAATCTAACTCAGCATTATCCATGATTAATCTTGTACAATGCCGTTTATGATCATACGAACCACCTTGAGTAAATTTACCGATTATTTTTCTACCGAGATCTTTTGCAACTTTATTTTCATAATCAATTTTATCCCAATCTTCATCTCCTGACTCTGTCCCTGACAAAGTCAGGGGTGAATGTTTCTTTTGTTGTGGTAGCCAAACTTGTTTCTGCGAATGATATGATATAATAGCTTCACTCACACTCAACGATATTAAAATTTCAGCATCAAGCACGTATCGTAATAACACCGTTGGAACCCAATGTTTTTCTGAAAAATGTCTACCAAACCACACATAAACGATCGGATGAAGATTATCGCGGAACTTAAATGATTTTACATAAGCGAATCCGGTTAAATCAAAATCGGGTAATAGTCCATTTATCGCAACTCTTGTCATCTCGTGTGTGGAATGGCCGAATCTACCAAAGTATTTAGAACATTCTCCGTATCCAAGAAAACTACCAGGATAACACGCAACCATATCAACGGATATAACTTTACGATGATCGTATTTGGTATTCTGATCGTGTCGGCGACCATGAATTTTTCTTCTGAGCAAAGTGAGCCGCAACTGATGGAACTGTAAAACAATTATTCAATAATTGCTCAACTTCAACATTATCAGAATTATATTCACGCCAAAGGCGTTGTCCAGAATTCTTCATTTCTTCATGGAGAGATTCTCTACGGTAAATCTCTCCGTTAGGTTTTACAAACTGATCGTAATATGCGGATTCTGAACTCTGAAATAACCAAACAGATACAGGATCGTTCTTGCTAATATCGGCGATAGCATCAAATATATAATCGTCATAAAATTTAACTGTCCTATCTCGTGGAAATATTGTTACAGCATCGGTCCATGCATGTGCATTATGATCGATGATTGTTATTGGAGCTCCATTTTTTGTATATTTCTGTTTGTACACAATTTCTCCGGTTAGTGTTTTTACTGTTATTGGAAATTTTAATTTCTTTTCTAGCTTAGCAACGTCGCTGATAGATGCTCCAGTATCTCTAACTGTTTCTGCCCACGCATTTATATTTTTACGTCTTATATCTGTTAAACCGTTTCCGCGTATTGCTTTTGAGAAATGTTCCATAACTCGTTCAGCTACGCAATTTATTCTTGAAATTTTCATCGGTTTGAGATCCCCAACGCTGTGTTTATTACTTAGCGGATATATTGCATATATAACCGCAGTAACAGGATACGCCCGCTCATAATATGGTTTATCAATACCGGTTAGCACACCTGGCTTGGATTGTTTATTTAATGTAACAGTATTATTTCCAGTATGAAGTCGTACAGGTTCGCGTTTGTCACGAATAATCCAAGTATCATCATCTGTCTGAACAATAAATTTTACTAAAATAATATATCTCTGCGCGTCGAGGTAGTTAAGAATATTTTTACCTCGTTCGTCGCTCATTCTAGCATCGACAACAACACCGCTGGTGTCGTTCATAATTCCGAATGTTGACCAAGTATGAGCCGCACCATCGTTGCGAAATTCTTTTTTTATCTTCACGGATACGATCGGTTATACCACTATTTATCAAAGCCAGATCTTGCATGGAAAAATTAAATTTAGATTTTGGTAATTTGTCAAGATCAAATCTTGCGGTAAAAGGTTCAATCGTGGATAATCTCTCAAATTCCTCCATACTATATTTAAGACAAATATGTATGTTTAATTAAACTTTAATTATATATATATAATGATTCAAACAAACAACCGATGCCGATGGCTTATGATTGGATTTTCAACTCCTTGTAATAAATCATGCGTAAATGAATTCTGTGGCCAACATATGCAAAGTTATCGTAGAGGGAGTCTAGGACCAAAACCGTGTTTACGATGCGATGTTGGAGTAAGAGGAGAAACACGGTTATGTGTAGCGTGTGGCGGTAAAAGATACAGAGAGTTGAAACGATATTATGATAAGAAGTCGTCAGGGGAGTCTCCGTTAAAAACCGCTGAAGACTAACTGGCCAGATTTCAAGATTATCATTTAGAAAAATAATATTATATATAGAAATGGAACAAAATAAATTTGTAAAGCATCCCATCATTAAAAATTATGAAGCGTCTCGGGATGGTGTCATCAGAAACTGTAGATTGAAAACCCCAGTCGGTAATATTGATAATACTGGTTATTTTAGATTTACTGCCGGGGGAAAAAGATATTTATCTCATAGGTTCATATTCGAATGTTTTCATGGGGTTATCGAAGACGGTCTTGTAATTGATCACATTGATCAAAATTGTAAAAATAATAATTTATCTAACCTGCGGGTTGTTACACCAAGTCAGAATTCTACACTTGGGAATACTGGGAGATGTAAAATGTTTGTAAAGAGAACTATTAAATCCATAAATACAGAGACTGGTGAAGAGAGAATTTTTAATTCTATGAATGCGGCTGGTAAATATTTTGGTATTCACTCAAATTCAGTACAATATGTGGCAAATAATATTACTAAATCAGCATATTCAGTTAAATACGATCAAAAAATTATATTCCGGTATATATAATGAAGAGAGATAAATCCGTCATCGCTGATTAGAGCAATCAAGTAGTTGTCTCCCTTTTTTGTTATTGCTTATACATATTCAGTGATAAGAATCCGTCCCATCGTTGGTAGAGTAATTGAGCATCTTGGTACTACAGTCTAATCGTAATGCTTAAATATCTCTCCAGTCCAGACATCTCAACGTTGTGGAAGTATTAATTGCAGAAAATATATCCTCAAACAGAACATAAAAACCTCAGCCGTGATATTATATCATTGTACACATATAGATCGCAGCAGACGACACTATACTAAATGAATCCACGCAGTTCTGTAGCAGGCGGAATATACCAGAATAATATCGATCCATGTTTTCATTGCTAGATAGTTCTGCCTTGACTGCATGAAGAAGCTTGAAAATACAGTATTTTAACAAAACAGAAACTGCAGAAATATATAAAATTGCAGAATTTATTCAGAATCAGATATTCTTTCGGTGTCCGTGACATTGTCACTAGTGAGACAGTGTGAATATTTATATAATTAAATTTAACTGTATATTTATAACAGCTCCGATAGCCGTGTGGTTAAGGCGTTTGCATGCAGATCCACTAGTGTAGACTCTCTGTGTGTTCGAGTCTCCAAAAATGCTAAAGATATTATTATCTTGCATTCGGCGACAGATGCTATTATAGTGGGGGCGCAAGCAAGTCCTATGAGATTTCATGTACCCTCACCACGTCGAACAACGTGGTGGGTGCAGTTTTGCACTTACCCCGAGGTTTGATTTGGGGGGGGGGGTTACATGAAATCGAAATGCGCTTGCGTCCCCAAAATAAACAGCAGGGTGATGTGAACTCGTGACCCTTGACAACATCAAGGAAGGGTACCCACATAGGGGCATTCAGAAGGAATGTCCGCGGGACCAAAAAGTCTCAATAAGGTGCCTGTGGACCATAAGACAGGTCTTAACCATGAAGAGTGCGCCGTGGGCTTAAGGCACCAACAAGGGACTCTTAGGATCTTATTGGTAAAGGCTTTACCGGCAAAAGGGACCCAGTGAAATGGGAGACGTGTTTATTTTTGAATTTATAAAATATATATTTTTATTTTTATTTTTATTCAGAATATATTTTTATATTTATCTGATTCAGAAATACTTTTATTATAATAAAATTTTATTTTTTATGAAATTCAGTCAGATTTTCTAAATTTGATAGGTAATATACCCGTCAATATTGTGACTTTGGGTCAGATTTTCTGAATTTGATGGGCATTATACCCGTCAGCGTTGGAATTCTGTACAGATTTTATAAATTTGATGGGCATTATACCCGTCAGTGTTGGAATTCTGTACAGATTTATAAAATATTTTATTTTTTATAAATATTTATTCTGATTCAGATCTTTTTATAAATATTTATTCTGATTCAGATTTTTTTAATGAATTCTGTACAGATTTTCTGAATTTGACGGGTATAATACCCGTCGGCGTTGGAATTCTGTACAGAATTTATAAATTTGACGGGTATAATGCCCGTCGGCGTTGGAATTCTGTACAGATTCTGTAAAATATAAATATTTATTATGATTCAGATTTTTTTTATGAATTTTGTACAGAATTTATGAATTTGACGGGTATTATACGTAACTTTGTTGCGAATTCTGTACAGATTATCTGAATTTGACGGGTATAATGCCGTCAGTGTTGGAATTCTGTACAGATTTTATGAATTTGATGGGCAATATATCCAACAATATTGTGACTTTGATCATATTTTCTAGCGTTGACGGGTAATATACCCATCAATATTGTGACTTTGGTCAGATTTTCTAAAATATTTTTATTTTTATTCAGAAATAATATATTTTTATTTAAACAAATAATTTATAATATAAAAAATAATGAATCACGAAAACATCACATCAATTATTTCTGCTATTAAGAAATTACAAAACAGCGGCGTGAAAGTATCTGACCAACTTGATCCTGAAAAAATAATGAGCGACTTTGAATCATTACAATTTCGGAGGTCAGAAAATAGATATACGCTGCCCTCCGATTATAGATTCATAAAGATAATCCAACAGGCGATGTTACGATCGCTGGCGGCAATCACGGAGGCGCAGGTGAAATTATTTGTGCCGTTATCACGGGCCATCGAGCGGGTTAGGTTAGAACCATCTCACGAATACGAAACGAAAAGACTCGTACACGCTCGTATAAAACAGCTGAAAGATATCATGGCAGTGACTGAGTTGATAAACGAAGACGCGGAAGAATTACTGGCTAAAAATAAATACGACGAGTGTGACTGTAGTGACTGTGTCACTAGTGACGAAGTCACTGACAACGAAACTAATAGTGTTGTATCAGAATAATTCACTTCTGACCCCGGTGACACAGTCACTGACAACGTCAAGGATAAAATAATGAGGTAAAAAAAAATTAATTATTTGATAATTTTTTTTGTTTCTCGTTGCGGAATCACTCTAAGATCTCACATACAAGTTTATATTTAACGACTCCGACCTAAGATCGAGCAAGTGGCCATTTTGGTCAGTAAGTTTGAAATTTATCCGTGATAAGAGACGACTGTGACATCGCAGATAAACAACATTGATTGGTTCTGATACAATCAAATAACCTGGAGGGACATGAGAGGTAAATGAGTAGAGAATGTATCCCTGCTGGGCCTGATTGGATTTATCAGTGTCCACTTGATAACTGCCGTCGATAACATCACATACTAGATTGACAGCGATCGTTGATGTGATATTGACGATACCCGGTGAGACATGACGGCCTTCGTTGTATGGATTATTATTTTATTGAAGAATACTCGACGGCGGGGTTGTTTTTCTCCATGATTCAAGGATTCTGGGAAAGTAAATATCTATGATTCTTTCGTTTGGTAAATTCATCTCAGAAAAATTAATTAAATTTGGATTCTTACTGATTTTATTTACGTGATGTATATCTGATCTAACATAATTTAGATGTTGAATATGATCGATGATTTGCTGTTTTACATCAGTGTTGTAAATTCGTGCTAAATATTCCATCAGACCAGTTAAATTATTATATATTTTATAATACTCAGAGTTGATCTCGTCAGCGAGTAATTTAACATCTACAGACTTACTAATTATTTCATCCCACGACGAATAAAGCTGTCGATATTTTGGAGTTTTAATGAATTTTTGCTCGGTTGTCAGAAATTTATCTCGGCGTGGTTCTGGTGGTCCTTGATAAACCGGTGTGATTTCTGGCCATCCTAATACTGATCTGATCGAACTTTGATAAATGTCAACGGCGTAGTCCGGTGATAATATTTCGATCGCCGACGACAACGTTGGCTCGTGGACGGTAATAGCAATCTTTGATTCTTTTCCTGTGATGGATTTAATTCTGCGCAAAAATTTTTCATTGATCTGTTCTATTTGATAACTTCCCGTTGGAATACTAACTACTTGCCAATCAGGAGTCCCCGCGGTGGGATCGTCCGGGGGTTTATTTTTATTTGCAAATACTAATGAATTATTCGGCGGAAGACCACCAGACGACGTTGACCTGATGTTGGGCCAACTATGATAAACTCGTAATTGCGCTAGACCTATCTCGGAAGCTGGTATTGCGGTTGGAAAATTAATACTGAATTCAGGCGAAGTTGAACTCGCTGACATCATTGTGGTTCTTACCGGAGCAGTATTAGTGACGATCTGTTGTAGTAATTCCCTTGACTCGGCCATTATTATACTATTATTGTTTTAAATCCTGTTCAGAAATTTTTTCATTAACGACGACGGTGACTGCGTCGTTGACGACTGCGTCGTTAACGTTGAATACTTCATTGTATATCTTTATTGCGATACTGAATTCTTCATCGGATATTATTCCATCATTAAGTGACGAAGAAATCAACGATGATAATTTAGAATATGCGGTCGTTGCAGTATGTAATTTCATCGTGTACTCGTTTAATTTTTCATTCGTGCACGTATTTATCTTTTTTGCGACTATATTAAATATTCCAGCGATCGACGTTGACGATGAAACAATGATTGTTACAACTATCGGTGCAGTCATCGTCGCTAGCGATGCTAATACTACGCCGGTTCCAGCAACTAGCGTAGAAACCGAATAAACCATAATATCAACGACGGTTGCACGTCTACGATACTTCTTTATTTTTGCTGTTTAATTATCGATGATGGTTTTTAGTTTATTCTGCCATATTGTTACTTGATCGTATCTGTATCGCTGAACGTCTATCATTATACTGTATTAAGTCGTTGTCTAAGACAACGGAGGTGTTTCAGCTACAAATTCTATACACCACCAGTAAGGCGCCGAGGGTAATTTTTTATCAGATGATACCAGCATAAATGTTTCTTCGATATCTTTATTTAATATAATAGATACAGTTCCAGAAAAAGCATCTGTTGAATGACGCCATAGATACGTGGTAAATATACTAAATTTTGCAGAACTAAATATGGACAGCCTATACACGCCAGTTACTTCTGCGGTATGTTTGATAGTATTATCGCGCGGTGTCCACGTTGATGATCCTGATGATACTGTGTACACGATATTGCTAATTTGTTTGTGTGGAATTTTAATCAGATTGGTTTCTTGAACCATATTAGGAATTCCACTGACAATATCATTGAGTTTCATGTTAAGGTCGGCGAGTTTAATATCAACGGTTGGTGGACTTCCAAAGAAATCTTCAGTGATTTTATTAAGGTTTTGAAAATTTTTACGAGTTTTATTAAACGCACCTACATGAACGTCATACTCGGCTCGTAATATATTTATTTTATCATCGGTAGGAATATTCTTATCATCCACATATTTTTTTGTTGCGGCATCTTCATCACCTGCTGGTTCTCTTAAAGCAACGATTTTATTTCCATTCATATTAAGTTTACTTGTCATTGTGTCACCGGTGGATTTTAAACGATCAGCGACACTTTTTTTAAATTTCATCTCTGATAGTTGCGATTGATACATTTGAATCTCTGATTCTACCACCGTCAGTAAATACTGGAATATTGTCCGTGGTAGCACCAAGAACTCTACGAATTATATCGACCCACTTGATGTTACTCGTCTTTAAGACACCGAATTTATCCTGAAAAATAACAATTTCATCTCGGTCAACTCCAGATAAATTCATAATATCAGCAAGATCGTCTTTGGTGACGTATTTTGATAAATCGATATCGTCGCTGCTCTTGCCGGCTCGAGCAGTAGAAGATCGTCCGTAAATATCAACCATTATATTCAACTGTGTCGTCTGATGGTATATTCATGTACAGTAGCAGCAGAGAGGGTGAACCCTACAACTTTGTAGAGACCTTATTTTTGAAAATTAAGGGTTCCCTGAAAAAAAATAAGTTTTTGTTTTAATAATGAAAACTTCTTTAATTGACCAGATTTTTTCACAATCTGGTCACATGCGTATGTCATTCACCCTCTCTGCTGCTATAAATTAAACAGCCATTATAGATATTATCAATAATGAGTATCGGAGAACCACACTCAGCTAAATTAGCTCGAGAGCGACTAGAGGCAATTAAAAAATATCTACCCGTTCGTGATTCTGTTAAGCAACAACTACAATCACGTCAGGAATCTCAAGTGGAATTTACAGAGGGTACAGAAAAATTATTTAAACCTATCACTGAGACCACTAAAGGTATTCAACCTGTGTTGGAGAAAACCGCTGAAGTAACTGGAAAAATAGCAGAAGGAACCGAAAAAATAGCAAGAAGAACAAAAAAGACAAAAGAAATTTTACGTGAACTTCCAGCCAAAATAGCTGCTGCGATGCCAATCCCGGAAATACCTGAGGATGAATATCAACCTGAAGATGCTGAAGAAGAAGATGATGAAGCAGAAGGTGCTGAAGCACTAGATCCTGAACGAAAGAGTCGTATAATAAGTACTGATGAATTGATAAATAAATTTGATGAAGAAACTATTAAAACAATTAAAAAATTGAATCTATATCTACTAGCTGAGTTTGCTGTGGATGGTTTTAGTCAAAGAGATAAATTAATGAAACCTGAACACGCTAAAGATATTAAAAACAGTGATCAATGGAGAAAATATTTATATCGCATAAATAAGAATGTTGAACAAGCTAGAGATAATGATCCATTATATCGGAATTATATTAGTGAAATTAATGATTTAATTAAATCAAGAAAAAAGGAGGAGGAAGAACAAAAGAAACAAGAACGACAACAACGAGAACAAAAACGACAACAAAAACCTCCAAAACAAAAAACATTTGAGCAATCACTTCGTGATTATCCAGAACCACAAAAAACACCACCGAAACCAAGTAAAAAAACATCACCGAAACCAAGTGAAGAGAAAGAAGAGGAATTTCAAGACGCTCCCGAAGCAACTGGAAGTGGTTTAGGAAGTGGTCTTATTACTTGTCCCAATAACGTTCTTGCTGATGTCGATCGACTAGAAATTCTCATCGGAGGAAAACGAGCTGGTAATAATTCCCCAGAAATCATTAATGAAGTAGCTGATATTTGTAAACTATTATTTAGTGGCGGCATCATGGATATTAATGTATATCGGTCTCTTATTAATGAAATCAGTGACGATTATTATAGTGACTAAGTATGTAATTAGTGATAAAATCACTTAATAATAAAATGATCATACACAATACTCGTGGACCTACCATGGTCAGGGTAATGAACTCTCGATTACCTGTATACAAAACGACCTACGGAGATGGATTAGGTGATGTTATTCAGGGTCTGTTTAGAAGGATAGCCCCAAAAGCAATACCGATTGCAAAGCAACTAGGAATGAAAGCTATTGATGTTGTTCGTGAAAAGGGTATAGGCGCTGTTGGTAATCTCGCTAGCAAAGCGTTTTCAGCAATTAAAGATAGACTATCACGATTAATACGCAGACCGACCCGACCTGTGAAATTACCTAGCACTGAAGTGATGCCAGCAAATGTCAGTAAAATAATAAATCAAGCAGCTAATCAAAAACTAGCGGAGTTGGCTGATATCCCGATGTCGGAAAAGGAAAAAAATATAACCGCTAGTCTGATAGCAGGAAGTGGTCTTCGAGTTAGACGAAGACGATAATAATAAAGATGTTTGAGCGCATATCTGATCCCGCGTTTGACATGGACGCACCAGTTCTCAAAGATGAGTCTGTGCGCGATTATCAGTATTATTCTTATGACGCACGAATTCCAGATCAGCGTGGACGAATTGAACTACAGGTTCAAGATACAAGTAGGTATTTTCTACCTGCTGAAGCATTTATCGAAGTCGAAGGTGAAATTTTAAATAACGTTGCTCCTGCAGCACCAGTAGCATACGCCGCTGATGTTAGTGTCGGCTTTGTTAATAATGGTATTATGGTGTTATTTGATAGCGCTACGTACATGATTGACGGAAAAAATATTGAATCAATCCAGAAAGACGTCGACGTTGCTACAACAATACTTGGCCTTGCAAGATACAGCGACGATTACTCAAGATCAGCTGGTCCATCAATGATGTTTGCGAAGGATACAACTGATTCTCCAGAGTACAAACAATATGATATAAGACGACCAAGAAATAATGCTAGAAACGCCGATGCGGATGTAGAGAATATGATTATCGATGTAGATACAGATTTCAACTTAGGATTTAGATCACGTCAAGCAATGTTGCGTGGTGGAAGAAGAGCATTTTCATGTGCAATTCCACTGTCACATATCTTTGGATTCTGTAGAAATGTTAGAAAAGTCATTTTCGGAGCCAAACACACAGTTGTACTAGTACGAAAAGGCGATGATAATGATGCAATCTGGCGATTCCCCGGTACTGATCCTGGTATAGTAATACTAACAAAACTTTCCCTGTGGATGCCAGTGATGACTCCGTCAATATCCGAAGATGACCGGTTGTTATCTTTTATGAGTCAAGGCGGTAAATCGACGTTATCATGGTTAACAACAACTACAGATAGTGTTCAAAGTGCAATTAACGGTTTATTCACATGGCAAATAGCTTCTCAACAAGGTGTTTCTGCACCAAGACATATATTTATTGCGTTTCAAAATAATGCACGAATAAACGAACAAAATCTTAGTATTATGATATTTGACAATCTTGGTGTTTCTGAGGTTTCATTAAGGATAAATGGACACCAAGAACCATCCGAGGATATTTTGTTAAATTTCGATCAAAATCATGTAGCACGTGCATATCATCGTCTTATGACGTTTATGGGTCGTGATCAAAACATCGATACTGGTTTACAAATATCGCAGCTAGATTTTACATCGCTGTATCCGATTTATTACTTTTCGCTAGAACATTTAGATTTAACAAGACAATCTGTTGTAGATATTCATTTTCGAGCTCGTGTTAATAGAGATGTTGGAGTTATTGCAAATTACAGAGCAATTGCAGTTATACTCAGCGATAAATCGATGTTACTCGAAGGTGTTGGTGGACGAATGAGAGTTATTGATGCTCCAGTAGAAAACATGTAATTAGATCGTTCATAATATTAATAATGTCATATCATCACGTTAGTGTGAGTCTGACTCCTGGTCAGATTAAAAAGCTGCAATCAGCATCAAAAAATAACTGTGGAATAAAAATATCGCTAAAGCGAGAACAGATGACCGGTGCAAATAAACTATCGTTGACCGAGCGTCAGTTTAAAAATTTCAACGACGCTAAAAAATCAAATAAAGGCGTCAAACTTAATCTTTCTGCGGGCGCCATCAAAGATATTGCTAAAACGGGTGGTATATTTCCACTTCTTGCAGCTATACCAGCATTAATAGCAGCTGCAGCACCAGCTGTTGCAAAGGCAGCTGCGCTAGGTGCTGTTGGAACAGCTGCTGGAATGGCGTTAAAGAAAGCAACCGGACAAGGAATCAAAAAAAAAGGAAAGGGTCTAAGATTACCAGGAACCCCGCCTTCGTGGTACGGAAAGGGTCTAAGATTCCCGGGACAGTTTACTAATAACACCCATGTCCAATTTTGATTTACTTAATGCTGCTAAGCAATTAAAAATAAAAAAATTTCAGAGGTGTTTTTATGCGCGATCAATTACCTACCGTTGCAATGCAACATGAAACCGGTATTATTAATCTCGATAAAATTCTGGCCCAGGCACGCACTGGGTCGCATATGCAATTGATCCACGTGGAATTATTTATTTCGATTCGTATGGATTAGCACCACCAAAAGAATTTCTTCATTACGTTAGCAATAATACTGCTCCAATCTGGTATTCAACGCTACCGACACAAAAAATAACTGATCCTCCAATATGCGGCCGTGAAACCCTCGCTATGCTTGATGCTGTATCAAAATCAACAGCACCGCCTCATAAAGTCGTACACGCGTTCACTACACTACGTCATAGTACTTAAACTGATATCAGTAAATATAATGGTAGATATTTACGGAAGATCCTCAGGTAGAGCTCAGAAGATTGATTTATCTAAATATGCAACCATTGATCAGCTCAGAAATGAAATCGATGATTTATTAAATATCACGAGTGTGGATCAAAATGAAGTCGTCGTTTTTCAGGAGAAACAAGGACGATTAAAAACGAGTAATATACAACTACTAGATGTTCTTGTACGAATTCCCAACGCGGTTGTTAATAATGTCGTTACTTTCACTGATCAGGGTAAAATACAGGATTCCGGTAAGTCGGTTAACGATTATGTTAAGAAAACTGGTGATGTATTTACCGGTGACATTATTATGTCAAGAAGAAAAATTACGCATCTTGGAGATCCAATCGCAGATACAGACGCAGCAACAAAAAAATACGTCGATGATCAAGAATCCAAATACGTGTCAGTGCGCGGTGGTATAATACGTGCATTTCTCGACATGAATAATAATGGTATTAATAATCTCAGAACACCAGAAACAGATTTCGACGCCGCAACGAAGAAATACGTCGACGATAAGGAAATTCCAATAACTACTTCGTTAACGACAATTAATGATGGAATTGCTACATTTAGAACTGAATATTTTAATCACGTACAAACATTTCTAAATTTTCGTAGAAATATAAACAGATCTATTAATGACTTTTTTGGAACTCCACCTACTGTTATTATTAATCTCGCTGACATTAACGCAAGACTCAACGATATCATTAGTGGTATTCCTAACATTATTCAAAAACTAATCTCGTTAAAATTCCTCACAAGCAGATCATTAATATCGTGTACACAGTCTCATCAGGAAAAGCAACATGGTCGCAGGAAAATAACACTTTTAAACACACTGCAGAGGTTACTGGTGTATACAGATTATCTGTATTTAGTAGTGCAAAATTCAGTATATTTACCACATTTCCATGGCGTCATTCAACGGATGATTTTTCTGGAATTGTGTCTATAGTGTTAAATAAAGATACTGAAGAAACGTTTATGCTAATAGCGAATGATAAAAAGTTAACCGCAGCGACTTATTGGTGGTGTATTGAGTTTGTAGCCGAAACTCCCGAATTAGTTACTTAAATAAGTATAATGAATCAAGAATCATTTATCGACGTTCAACGTCACAGATACGCTCAAGCATGTGAGTGTCAAACCAAACTAAAAAATATCATCGACGATTACACGATAAAGGTAAAAAAAATATCGTCGTCGTATGGTCGTTATTGATATAATGGTATACTCGGTTTCTGCTGTTATTGCTGGAACTGGATTATTATTATCAACAATAACGATGACAGCGCCTGCAGTTGTAACGATTATAGTTTCAACGGCAACAACATGCGCAGGTATTTTCAGTATTATCTCTAAAAAAATATCTACGTGTCCGAATGATAAACTAAACGAGTATATAATGAAATTACACACAGCAACAGCCGCATACACTAAATTATGCTCGTATATTTCAGCGTATCTCGGTGATGGTAAAATATCCGATGAGGAGTTCGTAACGATAATGAAAACCTACGATGAAGCGTTCATAGTGGAACGCGATGCGTTCTCTAGTGACGGAAAGATGGAGAATTAAATAATAACTATAATAATAATGTCAGAATCGCGCGAACTATTACAGCAGATCGTAGCTAATACAACGCCGTCAAAAACTACTATGATATCATTAAGTTCAACCAATCCTGAATTTAGCGTTAATTTTCCGACTGCAATTCCAGCATAGGAAATAGCATTAGCGCAATTACGAGTTTATTATAGTTGGCCTAATATTAGATCAAAACCGTTTGGTGGACAACCATCAAATAATTCACTGGTATTCGCGAATAAGAATAAACCGGATGGAACACCTGACTGGCAGGTTGTTGGAATTTCAACGGGTAGTTATCAAATAGAACAGATTAATGATGAATTCCAACGCAGAATTAAATCTATCACGGGGAAAGAATCTAAAATAGCGATTACTGTTCACGAACCAACACTATCAGCGGTGATTGAAATAAATTCTCCTGATTACCTCGTAGATATTTATCAGAGTTCGATTAGATCAGTGTTAGGATGGCCTGAAGTCGCACCTGTTTATAATGGAGTTTCAGAACCAACTAAAAATGAGTTTAAAACGAGTGAAGAAAAATTCATTAAAGATCCAGAATATCGAGGAAAATATTCATGGTATTATATAGCATTTGAATTTGATCCAAACGACGATAGATATTACTTTACCGATTTTTACGGTAAAAGAATTCCCAAGATATCTAGATCAGTAAATACTATTACACCAAAGGAGAGAGGATATCAAGAAGTTGTTGATGTAGGATTTATTAAAGAATTTTTTAATGATCTCAAGCCTGAATACGATAAAACGTTTAATGATTTAAGAAATTTACTTATTTCATTATCTCAACATTATAATGAAAGTGTAAAGCAGCAAATAATCGAGTCAATAAAACATTTAAACGGTATCTTATTCGATTTATACATCGTTAATCGAAGTATTATAAACACTGCGACTAAACTCGATGGAAATCCTTACACAAGTATAACATCTAAACAAATATTTCTTGATCATTATAAAATAACAGAAAAAGATTCACAAACATTTGTTATACCTGATTTAAATAACGCTGAAATGAAGAAATCATTAAGTAATCTTATTGAAGAATATTATCCGGGAATAATTGAATCGTGGAGAAAAATAGCCCCACCACCGGTTATACTAAAACACAATAACAACCCCTTTGGTGCCGGTAGACATATATCACCGGGCATTGTAAACATAACAACAACAATTGCAGTCAATCTGGTATGTGATATTATTGAAGGTAGCTATCAGGTAGATCTTTCTAAATCTAGCCAAGCTCAACAAGGGTACATATTATTCAGTTTTAGCCCGATTACCCCCCCAGGTTGGTTAATCGTAATTGAACCAATTAATCCCGTTTACCTGCGAGTTCATAATCCATTTCTGACAAGAATAAATTTCAAACTCACTGACCAGGCAGGAAACATTCTGGACACGAGAAACGAATCTCTTAATATAAACCTGTATGTACGCTCATAGAGCGTTTTTTATTATAACAATATCCGGATGTTTATTCTTTTGTTTACATAAAATCCGTAATCTAGAAAGTTGTGGCTGCATATTGATTATTCCATAACATGTGCGTAAAGTTATTTTAAGACCGCTATATATTATAACTAAATCAATATCCGCTGTTACGACCCACGCATAGACTCAGTGTTGTACAGAATTATATATATTTTGGAAACTAGAAATATAAAATCTCATTTTAGACAGAAAAATGTGGTTTTTGTTAAGAATATTGTAGTTTTTTAGGAATAACGATATGACTGACACATTGGTAAACACATGCTAACTTTTTCAATAACAATATCCGATAGCTCAGTTGATAGCGTGTATATTAGTCCGTCTGTCTGTTACCTTAACGAACTATAACTTTATGCGTGCAAAATTATTTTATGAAATTCTGAAAAACTGAAGTACAATTCTACATTCTATTAGTAATACAAGTTCTGTGAGACAGCACAAATATTATATATATACTTAAATTTAACTACATCATTGATAAGAGAACGATAACCGAAATGGTAAGACGGTTTGACGTAGATCGAAGCTCTACAGACTCTCGCGTGTTCGAGTCTCAAAAAATGCTAAAGATATTATCTTGCATTTGCGACTGATGCTTATTTAATTGGGGGGGAACCCGGAGAATTTCCTCGATATCCACAACAGACAAAATACACTCTCCTATCATACACCCTTGAGGGGTGTACGTTTTACACTCCCGGGGTTTTGTATGGGGGAGAGTGTACAAAATCTGTTGGACGTAGACAAGATTCCCCCGTCATCACCATTTGTATATATTCATAACCATACAATCATTAGGATAAGTTTATATGTAACCTCTGATCCTGCTAGGATGTCATATGACAACCTAGGGGTTCACATGGGGTTTGTGCTGTCCTTAGAATTAAAATCATAACCATATGTATATATTTCATAATCATACAATCATCCTCAAAACAGTCCCCTGACCTTCTGATCCTGCTAGGATGTCATATGGCAACTTAGAGGTTCACATGGGGTTATGGGGACTACATTTTTTTAAAATAATTATTCAGATACTGATATTATTTTTTATATTAAATATATAAATATATATATATAATGAACCAAGAAAACATCAATGATATTATTTCTGCTATTAAAAAATTAAAACATAACGGAATAAAAATATCTGATAATCTCGACCCTCAGAAAATCATGTGCGATTTTGAATTACTGCAACAGAGAAAATTCGATTATAAATATACATTATCTTCAAACTACAGATTCATAAAATTAATTTATCAATCCATGCTTGAATCACTAGCCATGGTAAACGACAATCAGATAAAGCTATTTGCACCTCTTGCACGTTCTATCAAAAATATTAAATCCGAACTGTCTCACGAGTACGAAAGAAAAAAGATTGTGGATAATCGTGTAATGCAATTAAGAAAGATTATGCTATCTGATTCTGTAAAAAATGATAATGACGCTGAGAGCGATGAAGATGAACCCATGACAGAGTCAGTGACTGTAATTATGGCTAAACAAAACCCTTTGGAAAATTAACAGAGTCGAACTATTTGTTTTTGTAAGAATAGAGAGTTAGATATATTCAAATACTATCCGCTGATTATATATTTTGGAAAAGGAAGATTTTTGTATATTTTCTGCGACAAATTGTACCGATCGTGGTACTATGTCAAAATATTTGGCAGCAGAATTAATTGATTCAAAATTAATTTCTTCCCCAGTCTCTGTATTTACTGATTTAATAGCTCTCTTTCTGTATAATTTACACCTTCCCGTGTTTCCGGATTTACAATTTTGACTCTGTGTAGTAACTCGTAAATTAGAAATCGAATTATCAAGCTTATTGCCGTTGATGTGATCCACCACATACCCATCCTTGATTATTCCAAAAAAACA
>JAECUM010073261.1:0-30441 GCA_016617855.1 Megalonaias nervosa | reverse complement strand
GGACTATAATCTCCAAACTGCATTCTGACTAACATCTCCTCCACCATACCTAAACTGTCCACCACCTCCTGCAACCTGATCATTCGCTCCCAGTTACTTGCCATATTTTATTCTGTGTAGAATGGCGCTAATGACGAACGCTATGCTTTTATATACTTCAAGCACGGACATGAACGAAAACATCCCTTACAGTGACTTCACATATTATCGACTATCCACACAAACAAACGAAAATGCATGACATACCATATATACTATGCACACAAACGAAGGAAGAGAAGAAAAAACACATCCATATTTACTAATCACACGAACGGGAAGAGAAGAAAAAACATACCATATTTACTATCCACACGCGAATGCATAAACGCGAATGCATAAACATACACACTATACTATCCACAAACGGGAAGAGAAGAAAAAACACCATACTTATTATCCACACAAACGGGCGCGAATGCATAAAATACACCACATATACTATCCACACAGACGGACGCGAACGCATAAAACACACACACACACACCTATATACTATCCACACAAACGGGAAGAGAAGAAAAAAAACACCATACCTACTATACACACAAACGGGAAGAGAACGCATAAAACACACATATATACTATCCACACAAACGGACGAGAACGCATAAAACACACCATACCTACTATCCACACAAACGGGAAGAGAAGATAAAACACACCCATATCTACTATCCACACAAACAAACGAGAACGCATAAAACACACCATACCTACTATCCACACAAACGGGAAGAGAAGATAAAACACACCCATATCTACTATCCACACAAACAAACGAGAACGCATAAAACATACCATATATACTATCCACACAAACAAAGGAAGGGAAAACACACACACACAACAGTAAACGAGTGACTGTTTATAGTCACACTAGTCTACATTCACACAAATTGGCAAATTGAATAGTCTCTCTTATCTTGTGATCTGGTTAGCCCTCAGAAGGGGTGGGGTTTTTTTTAGACCTCCAAATGCACCTGGTTAATGATGACATCTCTCAGGGCGGGCACCACACACGCATCGCTGGCTCCAGTCATTCTCCCAATTAATGCGTATGGTTCCGAGTGCAGACGGGCTTGAGTGGCTTCATCATCCCAGTTTTCACTTTGAGGAATAGTGAAGACTTGTTCCTTCTGTCTTCTCCTATGCCAGACCCGGGGTTGATGAGGTCTCTGTGGCTCCCACTCCTGCCGCTCTCTCCAATTCCTCCAATACTTCCTGCTCCCAGTTTTCTGTCTGGAGGACAGCGGCTCTTGGTAGAGGTTGTGACTGACGTTGTTGTTGTTGTAGATGTGGCTGTGGTTGAGGAGGCGGAACTGGTTGTGCAGGTGTACTTATCATTTGCTTCACCTCACACACAGGTCTAATTATGATGTGAGGCAGGATCCCTATTTTCTTTTCTTTCTCCGCTTCTTTCTCCTTTTTTTCCTCCTCTTCTTTTAATCTGGCTTCTTCTGCAACAGCCTCCATAGCCAGCTCGTCCAGAAGACGTCTGGCATACTCCAGGTGCAATTGAAGTTCTAAAAGCTTAGCAATTCTGCTGCTCATCTTCTTCCAATTTAACAGGTCAACGATGGGTAGCCAGACGGACGAGCACTCTTCTTTAAATACTTGAAGCACGGACGTGAAGGTAAACATCCCTATCACCAAAACTTACCATAACTCCCAAAAACATCAAACGCGCGGACCTAAAAGAAACACTCACATTGACTTTTTTACTTATAAGCACAGACACACACAATCAGACAAAACAGAGAAACGAAGTGCTTATAGACACACTTCTACTTTTTTATAGACACAAACACACAAATTTGTTTTGGCAATTGAATTAGTATCTCTTTTCTAGAGTATTTGGGTAGCCCTGAAAAGGGCTGCTTTTTGTTAACTGGGAGTGATTGCAATATTTTTTACTGTCTAAGATTGCGTCCCCGTCTGGCAGCAGGCTTTCCAATACGATACGGCCTGCTTCTGCGGAAAGAGAAGGAGAACTCCTTGGTGTCTACTCGACAGTCAACTGCTGCTGTTGTTGCTGTTCTCTCTGCTTCTGAAGTCTGTACTTCTCTGTCCATTATTCTTGTTCTTTCTTGATTTCCTCTCTGAAGACATCTTCTATGAGGTCTTGGGCTATTGATAACATCCTGACATTCTCTGTCTCTTCAGGCTTCGGTATCAGGTTTAGCCTGACACGATGTAAATTCATGTAAGCTTCGTTCAGCTTAGCTATTATGGAAGGCATGTTCATAGGTTGACGAGTCAACAGTGGATGGCCAGACTGGAGACCAACCCGCTTTATATGGTTCAAACGTGGACGCGATAGAAAACATCCCTACTGATTTTTTGTTGAGTCGGAACGCTATGATAGCGAATGTCATGGTGAGGGATAGAGAGAAGTCAAAGAGCATATATTCACAGTACTTTTCGAAAACAAACGACAGACACATTTTTTTTTTCAAAACAAATTTTTTTTTTCAAGAAACAACTAACAAGTAACAAGTACCAATGACATCAAAACAAATTATTTTTGACAAGGTTGACAACGTTGTGAATCATGTGAGATTTCCACTGATGGAAGTCATGAGGCCATTGATGTACACTACGTTTCCTAGCTAAAGACAAGAGATAACCATAATGGTCACAATACCATCGATCTACTTTCTCATCGTTTCTAGAAGAGTTACGATCAAACTAAGTCACTAAATCATCTAACGGATATCCAAGACTGCGTTGATGAAGAAAATACACACAATATTGTCCACACACTATGGAATCTGTGCCTTGTAATTTCACATTATTGAATCGTGTTGTCTGGGCATTTCTTCCCATAAAGTCAATGATATCGTCTTCCAAAGGGGGTAATCCATACGAATCGAAATACTCCACACAATCCTCTTGAGGGAAGTACACGGCTACCCAGTAGTTTCCTGGGAGGTGACAGTCGTCCGTGTTGATGACATAAGCTTGATGGTCCTGAGGTTTGCGATGAGGTAGTTCATCTTTAGCACACACGACAGGATTCCAAGAAGCAGTGTACGAACTGTTGTTCAAAAGGTAATAAAGTTCCCAGGTATCCATGTTTTGTTTTGTTGTTTTTCTCACATGTAATGATAAGTCATCAATTCTATTCTGAATTTTTGTTTGAAAATCTCTGTCAAGTAACCGTTTCTTCGCCTTGTCTCCCAACTCTGGGCTGCGATAGATCTCTAGAGTAGTCTATGGACGGCAGGAATGATCGCGCAAGCCTTTATACCACTCATGCAACACTGCTTCTTCCGAGATGAGACTCCAAGCTTCGTCCAGATACTCGTCCAAGTTTTCTTCTTGGCTCATTATCAGACATGTATCGTGTTGAATTTGACTGGGATGATCGTTTTGACATCCATAGCAATCTTTCTTGGTCAATTCCGTACTTTCATCCGTCAGGTGTTTAGCAAAACATGACACTAAGTGTTGTTCTTGTTCTGGCCATCTGGACGTGACCACCTCGTTCTCTTCGTCTTCGTCTTTGTCTCGGGGTTCTGCTTTCACGGTATCCTCCCATTCCATTTCCAAAGATTCTCTACTGTTCAAAGAGGGATAAGAGTCTTCCATAGTTTCTAATAGTCTAGAATGACTTCTCTCAAACTGTTGATTTCTATGGCATTATCGAATTCGGCATACATGATCACGTTCACTGTCTCAGTTAAAGCTTCTGCAAACTGAAGTTCCACAAGCAGTTGACCGGATTTTATAGGGTGGAAATGTCCCTCATCGCTGCCTTGGTCTGGAGTGAAATCAAAAGCCCACAAAGTGTAACCTCCTTCATAATCTTCGTACGAAATGCCGTGACTGGTGTTGGTCCCTAGCTGTCCGGTAGCTTCGTACAGGGACAAGTACGATCTCGAGTAATTCTGGGTAAAGTTAGGTTCGAAGTTTCTGGTACACAAGATCTTGCCATCGCCACTGATTCGATCTTGGGCACTCTGTAGTGCTTAAACTGGAAAGGATTCTGATCGTGGGCCCGTTGAGGGCTGCGTTGCTGACGATACCAACGATTAAACGTTTGGGTAACTGTCCTTGGAACAGATGATCTTCAATCTTGGATCGGAGTGCAGCAGTAATGGTGAACGTTTTCACATCTACGCGTCGTATCGGATTCTTGGCGGTCGTTCTGCTCAATGTTTGACTGATGTCGTTTCCCGCTTAAGGTAACGCTTTTACGCGACGCACGTAAAGTCTCGCTTCTTGGATGATGGTTTTGTACTCATTGGTATGAGCTATCAAATGAAAAGCGACACTGCTGAGATTTAGTCTCAGGCGAATATGCACTCCGTTGAGTAGATACTTGTCTTCCAACCACATGTCCAAATGCAAGCGATCCATCAGTTCTAAACTACGACCTTGCAGGATTTTCTTTCGACGGTATTTAAAGCCTACATTATGAGGATCGTCATCTGCTGTCAGGGCTGTGTCGTTAAACTTGTTTTGGAGTCTTTTCAGTATGTCAAGAGATTTTCCAGGTACGCTCGGTAAGGGTAAGTATCCATGGTACTGCTGACCAATTTGTTATTCAAGTACAAATCCACTTCGCTGAACAAGGAATGCATGAAATTGTTGATGGGAGCTACTCTAGCATCGGCTCCCGGATTGGTGTTGTCCGTTTTCATCACATTGAGTTTCAGGTACAAGTAACTGCTATTCATATTGATGTAATCTTCGGGTTGTCGTTTGATTTCAAACTCGATGGAAGCTGAATCCGTCAAAGAGCAGACTGGATGAAATTCGACCCATTGGAATTCTTGCATCGTCATCATGGTGGGTGGCATGGCAAACAGATCTAATTCCGACTTGGAACAGGCGCAAGACTCTTGGTGCATCATTTTCTCTCTGTGATTTTTTTTAATAATCAAAAACGTCTAAGTCTCGGACGGTTTTTCTTTTCTTAGTCTTTCTAGCTCTGGGAGTGTGAAGTCCTCTCAAGGGGTGTCTTCGTCGTCTTTTTCTGCCTTGTCCTTGCTGTGGCGTCAGGGAAGCAGGAATGCCTGACTCGACAGTGTCCAGGGCATTTATAGGAGTTTCTCGTCGGCCCAAAATGTCTTTGCCCGTTTGAAGCAAGACATTTTTGCTTGCTCTCAAGAAAGCTTCTTTGCAGTTTTGTTTGTCAATGATGACATTTTGGAGAAATTCTTAACCTTGCGTCAACGCGGCATCTTTCAAAGCGTGCAATCCCCGTATCACCATCAGTTTCAAAACGGGAGCCACTGAACGAAAGGCTGATTTTAGCATACCTCCTAAACCATGTCCTCGTTGTCGAGCGACTCCTTAGTACACAGGATATGACTCATAAGGGTTAGAGTAATCGTTTTCGAAAATGGAGCTTTACTGTGACTTTCCCTTTGGTAAATGGAGTATTTTGTCCCAGATCTCCTTTTATAGTAATGTTGACAGTGTCGAAATATGACTTACTGACGGGCAAATAGTGAGGATGTACAAACTTGCGGTGAACGTGATAGGTGTTTTCACCTTCCTCGTCAGTGTTTGTGGCAGAATCCACTTTGAAAGCAATGACACGCAGTAAAGGTACGGAGGTGTGTCCCACCACATTGTACTCCGCCACATCACAAAAATCAAATTCAGTCCTTGGTTCATTCCTACAGGGAATCGAAAATATTTCGCAAAATCCGAGTTACTAGTAATGGCTTGTATTTCGTTTGCAATCTTGATCAACTTAAGGTCTCCACCCAAAATGTCATACAATTCAGGACAAAATGTAATGGCCAATACTTTGTCCTCTGCAAATTTCATCAGTAGGCGACCAGCTATTTTGTGGTACTCGATCATGACACTTTTTCTGGTTCTCTCCGAGACTTTACCAAACATCTTACTGAACCTGTCAGCAATGGCGTTCACCAAATGTTGACCACTAAAATAATAGCCTGAGAGAATTTTCAACCGATAAGTGGTTCGTTTTGTTTTGGGGTCTTGTGATTTCATAGAGTCAGATACACTGCTGCATTCATCCAAGGCTTGTTGCACTTGCTCGTCATGAACTTCTACCGTAAAAGTGTTTTGATTTTCGACGATGTTTTTGATTTGCGTAGGGTGAATCATTTCCACTAAAGCCACTTCCCAATGGGCTTCATAATCCAATTGGATGGCCTGAGGTTTATTTGGCCGTGTAGCAGCACAACGTGTTATTGGGAAACACCTCCATGGAACTGTCACTGGGTAACGTTAAGTAAAATTGGTCATTCATAATTCCTGAGTTCTAGTGTCCGAGGAGTCACTGGAAGTCAGAGGAGTGTCTAAAAGAGGATTGTTGTGATCGGATGGGTGACTGTTAAAAGGGTGACTGACGTTGGACGCAAGGCTCCCGTTGTTGTTCCCGTTAGAGGAATATTTCAGGGACGGATTGGGAAGAAGGTAACCGATGCAACTACTGAGTAAAATGGTCCACAACTGTTTGTCTCCTTGTTGCAAACTCAAATTGGCAATGGCAGCACCGATAACACAATGCACCACAAAGATTTGGTAGAAAAAGACGATTTGCGTTTTAGGCACACGTTCTCCACACCACATCCACAAGGGTTGCTTTTGTAGATCTTGCTCAGAAGAACTGGGTGAAGGAGTGGTCACTGCAGTAGTTAAGGCTGTGTTGAAGGGCATGATGGTCACTTCATTTTATAGTCGATGATATGCGAAGCGTGGATCCAAGAGTAAAAACTGGAAGGATATCCTTTCCAACGTACTTTGACTTCTTTGATACGTTTTTTTCCTACTTCTCGGGTTCTTTGATCGAGTATGCTTTCGATCTCGTACACTTCGTCTTCTTTTTGGTCACACGTTGTAACTCGGGTAAGTAAAACGTTCCTTTTAACACTTCTCCGTTCATGTCTTCTAATTTATAGACGGGAGGATGACGGCCACGCACCCGATCAGTGACACGAAACAATTCGGTGGTCCAATTGCGTAAGTAACCTTTGTCGAAAAGTTCATTTGGTTTTGCCAATGCGCACCCAATGTCCTGTTGCCAACACTCCAGCTTTCTTGGGGACAGTTACCGTCGGGGACGTACCAAAGAGACGTTCCAAGACGGTGACTTCATTGTCGGGAGTCACTTCTTGGGGGGGGGAGACGTCCGATGCTTCGATGGTAAGATTGGTTGTACGCTTGGACGAGGTGCGGTAAGACGTCAATGTACTTGAGAGTGTGTTGATGCGTAAAATATTTCCACATGCGTTCTTTCAAGGTGCGTTGAGAACGTTCCACGCTGCTGGCTCTGGATTCGGGATTCTCGGTGGTGAAAAAATGAATGTCACGTTTCTTCAATTCTTTTTGGAAAGCTTGGTTCAGAAATGTGGTGCATTTGTTTGTTTGCCATCGAAGAGGGTGACGACCACTTTGTTTCAAAACCAGATAGAGGGCTTGCACTAACTCACTGCTCGATTTGGAAGTCAATGGTACGACCCATGCAAATTTGGAAAAGACGTCGATGACACAAAACAAATATTTGTAGCCACGATTGTAGGTGGCTAAATAAGAGACATCGGCTTAATCGGCTTGCCATTGATAATCGATGCCCACCGCTCGGGTGCGACTTCTGGAAAATTTTCGTCGAATGGGTTTGTGTAAGGTGTACGTGGCTTGTTCTTGTAACCAGCGTTGTACTTGAGGTAAACGAACAGTTTTCAGTCTAGTTTTGGCAGCAAGATACAATTCTGAACTCCACCGTAACCTGCAGGATGGAATGGATCGTAGTAAATGCTGGCTAACACCTTCTCCATTTTTTTAATAAGTGATCCACTCTTCGCTGATGGTACTCTGAAGTGGTTTAGAAACGGCTTTACGTGTCCGATGTGCCACAGGAGTAGAAGTCGAAGGTAGTTTTGGTGGTAGTGGCGGTGGTTGTGGTGGTGGTAATGGAATGGCTTTGGTCATCTTTGCTTTTTCACTTCTGCTTTCCCTTCTTTCTTTTTCACTTCTGTCGAAGGTGGAGTGGAGATCATCTTTTTAACCCAAGCTTTAAGTTCTTCTCGTTGCGGTGTAGGGGAAGGGGTCAACAAGGACGCTGCAATCTTACTAGGGATGAGAGCTGCTGACGGTGTTTGAAAGACTTCTCTTGCCTCTTCTTCCTCAGGCAACCGGTGGGCTGCATGTCTTGACCGCTGGAGGTGGTAGTTGTGGTGCTGGTGAACTTTTCATCAAGGCCTTAAAATCATTCAGAGTGGGTACAGCTGTTTCGTCTAAAGCTTTCTATTGAAATAGTTGCAGTCGTTGCAACAATTGACAATACGGTCGAGATTTTTCCGTTTCTGAGAAATCGCTGAGATCCATCAACGATTGCAATTCGTGTTGTAACTGAGACATCTCGGTCAAATGAGGATTGGGAGGTAAATGCGGGGTTCGTTGTTCTTGCCAAAGATGGTATTCCATCCATCGTTTGTAAAAGTCAGTTTTCGTCCCTCCATCGGACTTCAAGGATCACGTCTGAGATCTTTGACTCCAGAGGTCCCCTTTATCTTCTTGATCCTTTTTTTATCTTTAACCTATCCCTTGTGAAACAGCTCCGTGCACAAGTCCCGTAATCACTGTTCCCAATACTCCTTTCAGCACGGGTGCTAACAACAGGGGCAAAAAGGGTAAAAATCCGCCTCGTTGTACCAACATCTTTTCCTTTTGACGAGTGGGTATTTTCTCTTGCACCATTTGGCGAAGAACGTGTCAATGTTTGGCTAAGTATTTTTTCTGATGTGGAGACAAAGGTATTGTGCCTTTCAAGACATTCAGACAACATTCGCACACGGTATCGATGACATCTTTGGAGGCATTTTGAATCATTTGTTTTCGCATGGGTGGAGAAGAATTGGACAGGATGGACAACACGTCCCAATGTTTGGCTAAACGAGCAGGTATTCCTTTCTTTTTCTTTCCTTTGGAAGTAGAAGAGGAATGTCTTTTAGGGGGTGACATCTTTGTTTGTTGGTTGGTTCGTTGTATTCTGGGGCACACACCAAAAATAAACTAACATTGATGACTTGACACTCGGCATTTTATCCTTTTTCCGGGACTATCGCTTCTTCATAAAGGTGACGATGTGTTTTCCAAAATTGCCAAAGAATCCTCCTCTTTGGTTACTCCTCTTTTTCTTTGGACGTGTATGTCTTTTTCTGGGGTGACGTCGATGTTTGACTATGCGTTTTTTCGGATGACGAGACTGTCTATTTCTTTTTCCTTTCTGGACAGGAGACCAACGATGAGGGGGCATCTATTGGTGCACAAAATACACTGACATCTATGACTCGACATACGCCCTTTTATCGTTTTTTTAGGGTAGTATCGTAGCAAATCCTTCCCTTTGGTTGCTCCTTTTCTTTTTTGGACGAGTGTGTCTCTTCTGGGGGTGACGTCGATAGTTGGCTAAGCGCTTTTTAGGATGACGTGACTGTCTTTTTCTTTTTCCGTTTCCTTTATGGACCGAAGAAGGACGACGATGGTAACGGTGTTCACTTCTTGGAGGGGACATCTTTGGGTGTTCAGCAGCACAAAAACAATGATCCCTATTGTTTGCCTCGGGTCTTTTTTATACTGGAATGCGTCGCCACTGATTGTCTTTACGTCGTATCAACTTGATGAGAAGCAACACACGTCGTGGAGGAGTTCGCCTTGGACTAAATCGGGACAGTTCTTGCTTGGACAAATCCAGTAAACTCTGTAACATGCCCGATCTTTCTTGGACTTTAATTTTTGTGGGCAAGTACATTGTGAGCAGCGGCCACTGCCGCTAAAGAGGAAGAGGGTGTCACAACTGGAGGTCGTGGCTTGCGAATGTAAGGTTGCGTCCTGGCGTCAGTGACTCTCTTGCGGATAGAAGCTGTTGTCTGTGGACTTTTCTTTTTCTTTTTCTGAGGCTTAGGGTCTTGACACCGTTGCTCTTTTTCTTTTTCTTCTGGGTACATCGAGGAGTGGCGTTTTCATTGGGCATAACTTTGGGAGCATTGGGATCCCATTTTAAGAAGGGGCTAATAATGACACCTCCTAGAGAACCGCTTCCTCCAGGTTTCAAAATGATTTGCTTTTTGGTTTGAGTGTCGATGCGAGGATCGGCCACTTGCGTCAAGGCATCTTTGTTTCTGTCAGAAAAACGTTTGGTTTGATGTGGAATCTGAATGATGCCTTGCAGTAATTGACGTGCTGTCACTGTAAACCATCGTAAGACTTCTTTGAGACTGGCTTCTAAGACACGAGCACGTCTTTGTGGATGTTTTTCGCGACTGATGCCGTACAAGGTACGAATCAATTTGATGGGAAGATGATACTGAAGGGACGTCATATTGACGATGTGTCAGACAGAGCCAAAGTGACCGAGGTTTTTATAGATTTTTTTTGGTGGATGTAGTTGTGGTTAAGTCGACGACGGGGACGTGTACACTACAGGCCCCTCGTTTTAGCACCAGTGGTGAAACAGATGGGTAGGAAATCGCAAATAATCGGGAGTGGTGGCTTTTAAACACACGAGTAAATAGGCATGTGGGGTTTGAGTGGGATCGTCGTATGCATGAGTCAGACAAGGCGTTTCTAACTGTTTGGCTAACACTTGCACTTGCGATTTATCTCTAGGGCTTTTAAACAAGAACACGTAATGAGCATTGAGACTGATGGTGCGATGGGCTTTACTTTGTTGAAACAAATTTTGGGTGATGTAAATGACACTGGCATTACGATGATGCCCTTTGCGCGTAAACCACAGTTTAATTTCTTCTTTGTCTTCTCCTAACATGTCGTCAAAGATGACCCAATGAGTTTAACTAGGGTCAGACACGATCCCGTCGTCTTCGCCAGGAATGCCTTCCACAAAGACGATGGAATCGCCTTGACTTTCTCGCAGAAGGCTGTACGCCGATTGCCACTCTTTGTAACACCACACGATGCATTGAGTTGGAAGATCGATCAAATGATGTTTATGTTCGATCAAACGTTTGACAAATTCGGTTTTGCCTGAACCGCTCGGTCCAGCAATGAGCATGTTAAAGGGATGGCAAAGATACAAGGCCTCCCAACTAGCACGATCTAAGTGTTCGTCGATCACTTTGAAAGTGGAGGAAGAGGGAGCAGAGACAGTAGAGGTAGCCATAATAGTAGTAGTGCAAGGAAAATGTCAGTTTTGGCACGAAGACAGACAAGACAAGAGTTTTTATACTTTTTCAGGACACGTTTATTGTCATCTTTAAATGTGAACAACACGAAAGACAAAAATACATAAAAGCCAAATGGTTAAGTACATGAATAAGAGACACATCAAAACGATGATAGTGGAATATAAACAGGTCTCTGTACAACATTTGTGGTGATCAAGAGGTGATGTCGTTAGAGTCTCCACACTGAGCAAAGTCACACAGGGGTCCTCCCGGAATGGCCTTTCGGGGATGTTAATGACGGTCCCGTCCTGCCCAGAAGGGAGTGGTTCTTCTTCTTCTTCTTCTTCTTCTGGTACTCTCACTAACACAGGTTTAAAAGTTACTTTTTTACTGAACGTTTGAATTTAGGATTACAAATCTTTTGCATAGTGTGTCATTTCTTTAGTCCAAGCCTCGAAACCACATCTTTTCCAGTCACGTACATCTTTTCAATGAGGGTTTAAGTCACAAGCTACACACACGTCGTCGTACACATCTTCAGTACCTTAAAGTTGACGAACCTTTTTTTCCCACAGAGATAGAGAAGTATCGAGATGAAATCGCAAAGCTTTTAGCAGAATGAGTCTCTCGTGTACATTTAAAGGGACCACTTTCATGCTTTTTGGAATGGTATGTACTGTTCGTAAAGAGTCCACAAAGAATCAGCTAGTAAACGAAATCCCAGAAAGCAAGTCACTAAGACACATACACTACACGTCGACCCCAATTCAATGGACACAGTTCTCGTAATAGGTGTTGGTAATCCTCCACCGATAGAATAGTGTCATTGATTTCCTTCCACGGAATCTGTTGTAACACGAATGATAAAGGTCGTTTCATGGTATTCCGCTTTTATACCCTCTTAGGTGTAAGGTAATAAGAATCAGGAATCACTGGGTTGTGGCCAATAGCCTCGTTTATATTTGTGATTGAAGTAGTGTCCTCCCATCATCAGTCTTCGCTTGCGTTGGAAAAGAGCATAGTTTAAAAATGGAGAAATGATTCTGAGTTTACGTTTCACTTGTATTTTGACCAACTCGCGGTAAATTCGTTCTCTCAACTCCACAGGCAAACCACGAATGTTCTCTTGTGAAGTATCCATGACTATGTCAGTCAAACGCTTCTCCTAGAGCGAAAGTAATGGACGTAGTGAGTAATTTCTGACCAACGCAATTCCATGAAACGGTCAAGAATGTCAATAAAATCTTCAAAATGTAAATGGTCTAAAGCGGAATATTAGGATGAACGCACCCTTGATCCAGAGAAATCTGACTTGTTTGTTGACTTTTGTCAATTTCTTCTTGTGAATTTCTCGACACAAAAGTTCTACAGTCACTAATTGAGATTTGGCTCCGGCAAGTCCCTGCCAAATGTCCTTGTAGATCTTCTCTTGCAATTCGTTTGGTAATCTTTGAATATTATTTTCTACATTGGGTTTAAATACTTGTCTAGGTGTTGTCCAATGTTTGACTCCTAGCCAAGCAGCTGGTTTCTTAAACGACATGGTATGTCCACTTCAATGATGAAGTCCAACTAAAGATAGGTAGTGACAATCTGGAGACCATGGAGCATGTTCCAGGTAAGGGCAATCTTTCTTCTCCCACTCGTGAAGTGACAAACCGGAACTGAAGCACTTGACTTTATCCCCTTCGCCCAAGTAGATAAATCCGGCTCTAGCTAATTCTTCGGGGGTAGGTCCTCCCAGATATTTTGGCCATTTTCTTCGGAAGATTTGGATCCGACTTTCATAGTCGCAGTATTCTGGCAAACGCACAGGAAACGAATATTCATCTTTCACAGGTTCATTTCGATGAGGGTAGGGTGAAATATGCAGGAGTTTGCTCAGTTTGCGATGATATCCCTAGGGTGGTAGAAGCATGGTTTCATAATGATGACATCCACCATGAAAACCAGTAAAGTGAAAAGACGTACGATGACGAGTGGCATCGCTTTCGCATCCGTTAGGATTGACACGCACCGCATCACTTTCCATGGTAGGTCTAGTCGTAGCAAAGTTCCCATGATGTGATACTGAATCGCTGAGGTCATAGCGAACGGCATCCCTGCCATCGCAAGGCACAGCATCGCACTCGAGTTTGCTCTTGCTTGATACTTGCTGTTTGAAAAGATTCATCTTTCTCGCTTGGTGTTGGTAGTGTCAATAAACTATCGGTCTTGGACGTTGTTCCTTTTTACATGCTGGCCAATATTGACGTGACCGTACGGTAAAGTGAAGTGGTTGGGAAGTCGTACTCACTTCTGGTACACAATTTGATAGACTTTTTCCAAGGGTCTGCTGACGATTTGGTGTGTGGATAAACGTACAATCTTGTGCGGTTCGTGGGTGGTCACTTTAAAATTTCCATCCTGTTCAGACTGCAAGGCTTCTTTCAAGACACCAAAGTTCACCAGTCGACTGGTGTGATAATTGAGAGTCAATACTTTCACATTACACTCCGTGTGTACATCTCCTTGAGGGTCACGGTATTCGTAGCCGTAATTTTTGGGACCGCCACTTGTAAAACTTAGAATCTTGTCGTCGGGATGCTCGTCCGTCCAGGCTCCTAAACGGTCTCCTTCGATGTTAGGGTGTTGTTGACCTAGGCGATCGATGTAGATGCAACTGTCCGTGTCAAAATACAACACACGATCTCCTAACAGTTCTAAAGCTTCGTACAGTTTTTCAGCGAGCATGGGCGGTCACGTAAGCCGCAAAGATGACATTTCCAAATTCGTCGGCTTCTACAAAGTCCAGTTCTTCATTGTAATTGACTAAGATCAAGTCCTTACAAAGGACGTCCACGTGTTTCATGTATTTGGTTTTCTCGTGAATCATCTGAAAGTAGCCGGAAGGTTCTGTCAAATACTCCGTCTTGGGTAAACACGGTCGTTGTGCCATTTTGCCCCACAAACAATTCAACATCACTTTGGCAAACGATCGCCTTCCTTCGTTTTTCTCGACGTGGTCTAAAGTGATGCCTTCCTGCTCCCAGTATTTCTCTTTGAATTTGTTTTGGTCTTCGGGAGTGTCGCACCAGGAAGGATAGCCACTAGCTTCTTGTTTCAGTTTCAAAAAGGCATTCACGTAGTCTACGAAAATGCCTTTCTGAGTCTCGTCGCCCTTGTGGCATTTTTCTGTCTTGGGAAAGTGGTAAATTCGTACAATTCTAACAGTTGGTATCCCAGGTCCAAAGCTTTAAACAATTCCACGCTAACCCACGCTCCCGTCAAGGCGCGTTCTTCCTGAGTGTGCTGACAAGGTCGGTCTTGGTTGCACGTTTCGGCACAAGTACGACACAAGGGAAACATCAGTTTTCCTTGGCAATGGTGAGGTAAAATGGGATGGCACAAGTACGTGGGAGGCAAGACTTTGCACTTGATCAATGCTTCGTATTGACGAATGTTGTTTAGGTCGATGTGTTCCGTCAGCAATTGCTGGTGCCCTGCGGAAAAGTGACAATATTTGCACACGTACGGATACAGAGAACACACGTCCAAGTATTTGATTTCTTCTCCTCTCTACTTGTCGGCTTGGTACAGCAAACAGGTGGCATTCGTCCGTCCTCCGTACAAACTGTCCGCGGGTTCAGTGGGTCCACCAGCTTGTAACTTTCTACGATGCGCCTAAACTTGGGATTGGTTTACAAACGGTGGTAGTACTCGTGTTCCCACATTTCTACCACTTGGTATCCTTGCTCTTCTAACTTCAAGCACCGCTGACAAGTGGCCTGGTACAAGTCTTCCATGGTCCGTTGTAAAAAATGATTAGTAGTGTCACGTTGAGGGTAACAGATGGGACATCCGTGAAATCAGCAACCGCTAAACTCGTACACGATCTTGGGGTTTTCTAAGTCCCAGCCATCCACCGAATACCTTCCGATAGTCTTTTCGCCTCCTACGTTGCCAGCGTGTTGGATCCATTTGTCTTCCTTGTCGCACAAGTAATGTAGCCAGCGTAGGGCTTTGACCGAGTATTGACATTTGACAAAATTGGTTGTTTGAGGACTTATGACAGCCAAAGTGTTTTCGGGCATGAATCGTTGGCGGTACACTAAGGAACACGCTTTGGCAATGGTGCAGGCTTCTTTCAAAGGATCCATTCCTTCGTGTTCCATGAACAGTTCTTGAAATTTTTCACAGCAACGCCTTAAAATGTCCACGTCGGAACGACAATATTTTAACATTTCTTTTTGAAAGCTTCTCATTGTTCGGTGTGCATGTTGTCGGGGTCGTAGTAGTGAGCCTCAGGCAAATGAGTTAGAACGGTGTGTTGATTGGCTTTGGTATTAAAAAGGTGCCATATCTGTCATTGTTTTAGGCATTCGGCTCAAAGGCATGGCTAAGTAACTCATCGAATCTTTAAACTGCACTTGTCCCACTTGCATGTAGATGAGTTTGGCTCCGTTCAAAGTCACTTTAGGACGTTCGGTGCCTTGTTCCGTATAGTATCTGAGAAGAAATTGTCCATCGTATCCCGAGAAATTGTGAGCCATCAACGTAGCATAGCGATGACAATCTCCTTAACGTTCGATGTCTTCTTGACTCCACGTCTCGTCGATAGGGTGTAAGATACACTGGGCGAAATCGGCCAGCGTGTTCAGTCCCCGAAAGATTTTTTCACGTCCTCCAGGAATCTTGCTACAGTGAGGGCAATGAGTAAAGATAGGTTCTTGGATGCACTTATCGCACGCTCGGTGAGCCACGCAGAAATTTTGAATGTGAATGCCGGTCTCTTGCATGTATTCAAAATCGAAAAGATGAAATTGCCTTTCTACTTGTCATTATCTTCTTCTTCACGTTTGGAATGGTATTTTTGAATGTAGTATTGGTGTTCCAAGTCCACGATTTGGCGACAAATGTGACATCGCTTCTTTCCTGAACATACCTGCGCTTTGGCACTATTGGTACGTATGCTTTGTCCACAGGGTTTACTGGTGGTGATGGACTTTGACTTTGTGTAGACTCTCTGGGTCTGGATTCTGGTTCACTCATCTCATCTCCAAAATCGCTGGCATGAATTTGAGCCAAGACTTCAGCTACTGTGCGAGGCGATAAATCACGTTTCTGCCTCTTACTTTCTTCTCCTTTCTTTACGAAATGATGCGATCGTTTCATTTTGACTGTAAATCAATGATTTGGTAGAAATCACTAGGAGTGGTATCTCCGGTGCAGTAATAGGGTTGGACTTCGGATTGGAAGAGAGATTCCACGAAGTGAGAGAATTTTGTAACGCGTGTTGTCATTGGTGAACAATTTCAATCCGTTTCGATCCGGTCTTCCACTATAAATAAACGCGGTTCACTTCATTCCCTTCATCTGTTCTCGTCACAAGATGTGGACCAACGTAGAATCGTCTACCCTCCTATCGTCGATGCTGTTCAACCCGGACTCTATAATGTATGTCAGATCATCATGGGCAATTACCCAGATCACTCATACAGCCCTTTGGAAACGAAGGATCTATATGGAGACACAAGGCTGTCTGAAGCGAGTCCTCATCTACGGTCCAGAGGTTAGACAAAGTTTGAGAAAGAGAAGATCAATGAGATGCCCTCTATGTTAACGAACTGGTGTTAACATTAAACCCAAAGGCTCTTTTCAGGGCCACTTCCTATGCCTCGAAAAGATATTTATTCTCACTTTGCCTAAAAAACTTTTTTGTAATGTTGTATATGTCTCTGTCTCTATATTGTATTTGTCCCTCCCTAGAGTAGCTACGTGTATTCAGGTCAGCCACTTGCTACATTGTTGCAAGTGTCCAGTACCGTGACGTCACCCTACCTGTTCCATTCCTATTGCCCCTATACCAAATTCCCATTATTGCTATACAGGCCCAGGGTGTTTTTTTGTCGCTATAAATCGTGTCGCTATACAGACCCAGGGGGTTTTGTAATGTATTTTCCCACTGTCGCACTAACGCCCCCATACACTATTATATATATATATATCGGACATAAAGATGTATTTTCCTTATTGCATGTGCCCTTTCTATTTGAATTTACTTGTATTATTAGTAGTAAAGATAGATGAGGGTTTGAAACCAAAGAGGGTTTTAGGCCAGAAACCCCCACCCCCCTCAAAAATAAATATATTATGACATTTTTTCACCACCTCAGAGACCCCCCTCTCCCTCAAAAAGCACCCTCTTATCTCACAAAATGATGAAATTTTGAAACCCAAAGGGGATTCTAGACCAATAGATTTTTCATATTAAACAAATGAAATATTATATATATAATGTCCTTCTGTCATTCAATCCGACATGTTGGATTTGATCTGACAAACAAATTTTGTAAGAGATTTAATTCAATCAAATCAGCCTCATGCTATACTGGTATAAAACCTAAAATAATAAGCAATTGTATTAAAAATGTTGGTTACCATGTATCACCAAAATATGGATCAGTATGGTTATTTGCAACTGAAAATGACGAACGAATAAGAGGTTGGGCAGATGATTTGATGACATTTATTGACAATATGGTTGATATTGTATTTGATAATGATATTTCTAAACATCTACGGTGTACGTAAGCAAGGTTCCTATCTCCGAGACCTCCTACCCCTCCAAAACTTTCTATGTTAACATTTTGTTAAAAATATGTTAGAAAAATATTTTCACTTACCTGTTCATAAAATCCTCTAGCAGAATGGCTATGAAGAAAATTCTAACTGCCTTTTATATCGTTATTCTGGACAAATATATCGCAAATATCTTTGACCTTGATTTCAGTAGGCGTTTTAGGAAAATCCATTGGAAATTACCTATCTTTAACCTTGATTTGGAGTGGGCGTTATATTTTAGGAAAATCCATTGCAAATGATCTATCTTTGACCTGATTTTGGCGTTATATTCTAAAAAATCCATTGGAAATTCCATATCTTTAACCTTTCAAAATGATTACATGATCCAGTTATTATGGAAATTCCGTGTGGGCAGACGGCATACAATATATTATTACGCTCTGATTGATTTTTATTCACAGCAAGACAATGCCAGTGGCAAATATATTAGTTGTGTTCAAGTGGCAGCTTTCTTAGTGGGCTAACAAAGGAAACAGTGCTCTGTCTGATCGGATATCAAACGAATAGACTGCAATTTATTTTTCATCATAGAAAACCAAAGTATTTTGTCATTTACTCGTACACGATTTTGAAAACATTTTTCTATATATTTTTAGAGAATATGAAGTAGTATATGAATGGGGATTTGAGACACTTTTATATGTTTTCATGGATCAAATATTTTAAGCCTTCTATCGTGAAAAAAATGATGAACAGGTAAGCGAAAACATTGTTTGAGATTGTTTTATTTTATATTCTACCATTACGATACTTTTTTGACAATCTTTTTCATATCTGCTGACTCTCAATTGCAGAATATCTGTTAACATACTGTCAATAATACGAAACTCTCGTATTAAATCGTCCATATCATATTTTATACCACGCAAATAAGATCGTATCTGATCAAGTAATTTTTTATAGGTGATACTTGCTGTTTTACAAGCATTTTTTTTAGTTGCAAGTCGAGGTTCAATTTTTTTACACGCTGTTGCAAGAGAAACACCAACACCGGATATTATTAACAAAAACGGATTTAATGATGCTCCACTTGAAATTATACCAGAGCTAGTCATTAGCAGTGGTAAATATGATATCACTCGAAGTATTTTGTTATAGTATTTGTAACATTTTTTCACGCACCAAAGTTTTTTATGATAATATCTGTAATATTGTATTAGAGCGTCCACATCTTGTTTTGGAATTTTATCTGAAATATGATTAAAATCAACTATACTTTTTTCATTATATAATATTTGTTTACAGATTTTATACAATATTAAAAACTCTAGTGCCAGTCCCTGGGTTTGATTTATTATACTTTTATTGATCTGACAAACTTAATCGAGGTGTTTCAGCGATAAGTTCCAGACACCACCAGTAAGACGTTGCGGTTAATTTTTTATTAGATGGTGCCAGTAGAAATATTTCTTCGGCATCTTTATTTAACACTAAAGATACAGTTCCAGAAAAACTATCGATTGAATGACGCCATAGATATGTGATAAATATGCTAAATTTTGCACCGCTAAATATGGACAGCCTATATACACCAATGACTTCAGCGGTATGTTTGATAGTGTTATTTTGCGGTGTCCATGTCGCTGATCCTGATGCTACTGTGTATACCACATTGATGATCTGCTTGTGAGGAATTTTAATCAGATTCGTTTTTTCAGTGATATTAGGAATCCCACTAACAATATCGTTTAGTTTTGTGTTAATGTCAGCGAGTTTAATATCTACAACCGTTGGATTTCCAAAAAATTCATTAATAGATTTGTTTATATTTCTACGAAAATTTAGAAACGTTTGTACGTGATTGGAAAAATCATTTCTGAATGTGATCATTCCATCGTTGATTGTTGTTATTGCTGTTACCGTCGGAATGTTGCTATCGTCGACGTATTTTTTTGTTGCTGCGTCAAAATCTGATTCTGGTGTCCTGAGATCATTAATACCATTATTATTCATACTGAGAAATGCACGCATTATACCACCGCGCACTAACACATACTTAGATTCTTGATCGTCTACGTATTTTTTTGTTGC
This sequence comes from Megalonaias nervosa, assembly GCA_016617855.1. NCBI lineage: Eukaryota > Metazoa > Mollusca > Bivalvia > Unionida > Unionidae > Megalonaias > Megalonaias nervosa. The sequence continues at coordinate 10,630 of JAECUM010073261.1, read as the reverse complement.
TGCGTCTGATTCTGTGGCTGGGTCTCCAAGGTATGTAATTTAATTCTTGTTCATGAAAATATTACCTGTAACTGTTCCACCGATTTTATCAAGTTTGTTATCATCAACATACTTCAACTGTAAATAACTTACCGCTTCTGTTTGATTTAAGTTTGCTGGTGGATACCCAGTCTCTAAATTTATAAATTTTTTTCCTGACATATCTAAGTTACCGCTTGAAGTTCCGCTGGCCTTGTCTAACTTGTTATCGTCAACTAATTTTAGTTGTGCATAACTATGGGCTTGTGTATTAACGACATTTATTGGCGGATAATCTGTTTCTAAATCTAGTACTTGTTGATTTGACATAAACAGGTTTCCCGTCATTGTGTCGCCGGATTTTTTCAGGTAACCTGATACATCAACCTTACCGTCTGTTATTGTTGTACTTACAGCTGATGAATCTCCTACTAATGTTCCAAATTTTGTATAATAGCTCATTATTTATTTATCGTCTGACAATTTTTTTATATGACATAAAATTGTATAACAATAATGGCAAAATCGTCGATATTAAACTTTGATACAGAGCGGTTGGTGAAACATAAAAATGAAAACGAACTTCCAGATTGTCATTATCTTATTGTTGGAAGAGCTGGATCGGGAAAAACAAACTTGCTTATGAATTTACTTCTCGGAGATAATTTTAACTACGATCGCGTTTATATTTACACAATTAATCCACAACAGGACAAGTACGAGCTACTTAACAATTATAATGACAAACTTCGTGATGATCTTGAGGCTGATGAAGATTTTTTTATTATCAAACAACCAGAAGAACTTGTTCCAGTTAATCAACTTGATTCGTCCGAACGCATGATAGTTGTTTTTGATGATATTCCGCTAAACAACGAGGAAATGAATAAAATAAGATCATATTTTTCACTATCACGTAATAAAAAATGTAATTCTATTTATCTCGCCCAAGGTTTTTATAATGTTGACAGATTTATTCGGCGAAATACTGGTTGTTTTATATTATTTCCAGGACTGGACAATGTCGACGTTAGAAATATCGCGAACGAGCAATGTGGTGATGTAACAAAAGATAAATTTATTGAATTATATCATAAAGCAACGGCAAATAAATATGACTTTTTTTTGTTTGATAAATTAATAAATGGTACGAGTAAAATGTTTCGATGTTGTATTGAAAAATATCTACAATAATTTTTATAGAAAATAGTATATAATTAATGGAAAGACAAGCAATGTACAGAAAACATATAGAAAATCTAAAAAAAAATGTTAAATCTAAAGCTGAACTTAGGCAGATGATCCAACAAGCACGACGTGGTCAAGTGGCTGCAGCACAAACCAGTTACTGAAGCTTTAATTGGAAAACAACCTGAAACTGGGCCACCATCAGAAGAAGGTTTACTAGGATCAATTAAAAAATATCAAGAAGCGGATGTTGGAAAAATTATTGAAAGATCTGGAGAAGAAAAAAGAAGATTAGCTGAGTTATTTACAGCGCATATAGCTAATCCTGTTGCAAGACAAGCTGAAATTGATAGGCTGATAAATGATCTACTAGCACTTGAACAAAGATTAGCAACTCATATAATAGTTGGCCCGATTGAAAGAAAGTTAGAAAAAAAAAACATGAAAAAATCAGAAAAATGTTAGAGGATATATTTGCTGAAGAAAGAGCTAAAAAAGAGAAATTTAGAAAAGAACATGGATTAGATATTCAAGACAAAGAAAGATTTGACTCTGCTTTAGAAAATATAAATGACAAAATAAGAGATTATGAGTATAAAAATTTTGATGAAAAATATGATTTTTTTAAAACGAGAGTACGAGATGTTAGAAAAGATAATTACGAATTCAAAAAAAAAATTGAAGATCTAGAAAAAATAAAAGAAGAAAGTAAGATACATCTTAACGATGTAAAACTAGAAAATGAAAGATACCGCGGCAGTATTGACAGATATCGACACTGGATTATTGCTGATCTTTATATCAAAGTTATTAGTAGAATAAACGAAAACCGATACGAAAATGCTAACCATAGTTTGAGTACCGAGGCAAAAGATCCAGATGAAAAACGTATGAAGGCTGATACAGTTGTCCCAAAGGATATGGGTCCTATTGAAAGACAAACTGAATTAAGTCGATTGGTTGATAATTATGAAGAACTTGATAGAAGGTTAGCTGAAAAAACAGGAACTGGAGTTAGAATATTTTCATCAGATACTGAAATGATAGGCAGATTAATGTTATTGATATCATCAAAAGAAGTTGGAAATGTTGGTGCTGAAATTGACAATGAAATTATTGACATACTTGATAATTTGAGATCGGAAAATTTATTAACATCTGACGAATACGAAACTTTACATCGCGATTTAATCGCGGCGATTTAATTTTATAAAAATATAATAATAAATGTCAGCAACATTATTACTAGACTCTAGGCAATCTGATAAAGATAGCGCAAATTTTTATGTAAAGTGTATTCCGCCAATAGAACTAGATCGTGAAAAACAATTTGAAATTGGATTAATTTCCTGCACTTTTTGGAATTCTATGGCTAATGTAAAAACTGGGATTAACGATGAATTTGCATTTACTATTCCTATACGTACTTCACCATTTGTCACGTGGAAAACAATTAAAATTCCACAAGGAGCTTATAATATTGACGATCTAAATAAAATAATAAAAGAACTTATAACAAAAAATAAAGGTATAGCTGATAATTTTGAGCTGAAACCAAATTATAATACGTTACGCGCTAGAATAACATTAAAAGATACAGCAATTAGTCTTGTCTCGCAAACAAATATCGCACCACTAATAGGATTTTATAATTATATATATCCTGCTCTTAATCGTGATAATCCCGAAACGTATGACGGCCAACTGCCAGTAAATATAACTGATGTAAACGCAATATTGATAAATTGCTCTATTCCATCTGGATCTTACTCAGCCTTAGGTAGTAAAGGACAAACAATATACAGTTTTTCGCCAGATGTTCCGCCAGGATCTCTGATGTAAATTAGTCCACGTCAAGTTATTTATTATCCGTTAAATGTTGAAAATGAAATAACAGAAGTAAATATGCAATTGACAGTTATATTTTAACAATGAAATTGTTACTTATTATTTACACTTACGCGAACAATAGTAAACATATTTTCTAAAAGATTTGGTAATAAAATTATACAACCTCAGATATAATGAAACAGAAAAAAGTTTATCGAAGAAAAATAGTAGGAGGATTTCTGGGAAATATATTTGCTAAAATTATAGAAAATGCTCCAGGAATAGCTCATAAAGTTACACCAATTGCACTTGACGCATCAAAAGCTTTTGCAACTGGAGCTGCATCTGCTGCTGGAACTGCTGTTGGACAAACAATAGCTGATAAAATAAAAAGACCAACAATCAAACAAGCTATTTCAGAAATCGCACCAACAAAGAACCGAAAGGAGAACAAATTATACAAAAATTAATATCTAAAACAACAGCGCCACAATATGTTGACAAAATTTTGTATAACCAAATAAATAAAAACATGTCTGTTAAAAATTATCTCGATTTAGCAGAAATTTATGACGAAGACGACACGGTAACAGAATTTGAGTATATTGAATATCTCGATGAAAATTCTAACGAACCTAATACGGCCGGCCCCAGAACATTTAATACTCGAGACGATGACGTATTTCTACTGCCTCACAAAGCAATGTTAGAAGTTCGTGGCCAGATTATGACAGTAGCTGTTCCACCTGCCGCAAATGCAGCTAATGCAAAAGTAGCTCTTATAAATGATGGTTGGTGTTTATTTCAAAGTACTCGATATCAGCTGGCCAATCAAACTGTCGAAGATATTTCAAGTCACTTACAAGTTGCAAGTACAATTTTAAATACTATTTCGTTTTCCGACGATTACTCCAATCAACTGCAACTAATATGATGTGGTTTAAAGATACTGGACGTGGTGAATCTGGATCTGGAGAATTTATTTCAAGAGGAGCATTTGTACATGGAGCTAATGCCGCTGCAGATGCTGTAATTGTAAGAGATTTTCTTATCGCTAATGCTGCCAGTTTTGGTATAGCCGCACCAGATGCAGCCGCTAATGCAGATGCTATAAGAGTTTCTCTTACTGCAGCTTGTTATAACCTTGGTATGACACCATCAGGTGCGGCTGCAGACGGCGTTGCAATGTTAGATTGAGCTAACACGACAATTAGCATAAAAAATGTACGTTGCAATGAAGGTCATGCTAAGAGAAATGCACTTGCAGCAGAATCATGTCAAATTACAATGATGCTGCCACTAAGTACAATATATGGCTTTTGTCGCAATTACAATAAAGTATTTCGTGGAGTTAAACATACGCTTATTTTAAATCGATCAGAACAAAACGACTGCCTGTTTAGGTCAGGTGGAGCTGATGTACAATTTATCATAAACAAACTTGCCTGTGGATGCCACGAATAACGCCGTCAATTTCGAAATCGCTCGAATTAGATGATGTTCTTAAAAACCGCACAAAGAAGATTCATTTTCAGCAACTTAAAATATATCAAACAGCAGTTCCATATACCACCGACTACACATGGCGAGTCACAACAACGTCAACTGAACAAAAGCCACGGCAAATATTTGTTGTATTTCAGCAACAAGCGCGACGTAATCACCAACAACAAAATAATGCGATATTTGATAATGCTGATGTTAGACGAATATATGCTAGAATAAATTCAAAGCAATATCCAGAGCGAGCGATAGAATGTAATTTTGCAGATGACGCTAATAAAAATATTACTCGACCTTACATGTATCTTATGAACGCATTACAAAAATTTCAAGACGTTGCAGATGGATCTCAGATATCAGTAGAGGAATTTCGTACACTTTATCCGATATTTTATTTTGATATTAGTAAACAAAATGAAAGAGATGTAATTTCAACTGCTGATATTGAAATTACTTGGACGTTCCAGCAGCGCAGTTATATGTATGTGCGTTAGTGATCAGCGACAGAACTATTACGATTGATTTTGTTGGAGGTAAAATGTTGGTACAAGTTTAATCTGTAACTTTAATGTAAGATGACAAAATATATTGTAAAAGAAATATATTTGACTGATGGTCAAGTTAAAAAATTAGCAGCAGCTGTTGCAAAGAAAAGGCAAGTATCATTAAAGGTCAACCCTAACACCAAAGGTGTTGCCGGAGGTGCTTTAGGTACTTTAACAAAATTAATGTTAACCAAAAAACAAGTAAATAAATACGAGCGCAAGAAACCTTTTGTTTAAAATTTAAGTGCTGCACAAATAACAGCAATGGCAAAACAAGGTGGTTTCTTCGGTCCGGCACTATTTGTAATGGCTAGAACGTTAATACCTAAAATTTTGCCAGTGTTAGGCACATTAGGATTAGCAGCAGCGTCTGGAGCAGTATCTGGCGCAACGAAAAAGGCAGTTGAAGGTCATGGAATAAAGAAAATTTTCGTTTAACTTTTTAGTTTAATTTTTCCTATGAAGTCGATGGTAACAAAATTGCCATTTTTACAAGTTTAATTTTATATGACTGATAAATATAATGCCTAAACGAAAAACAGCAAAAAGAAAGACAACGACGAAAAAAAATGACAACAGTAAAAAGAAAGACAACGACGAAAAAAAAGACAACCGAGGAGAAAAGGTGGATTTATTCCAATAGCTCCATTACTAGCAGAATTGGCGGGAAGTCTATTGCCAAATCTGTTAGGAGTAGGACGAGGACTAATGTTGCCAGGAACAAAGAGATGAAGTAATTTTGATATACTTGATAAACTGAAAAATGTTAAAGATTTCAGTGGAGTTTATTCTAAAGATGAACTTATGACGCTAGCGTCTCCAGGTTCGTGTGTTATAAATATACAAGATTTCAATGACGGACAGGTACACATTGGGTAGCTGTTTTTGATAACAATTATTTTGACTCGTTCGGAATTCCACCAAGTGACGCAATGAAAAAATATATGAGTAGAATTCAATAGACAAAATCTCCAGAGACGAAGTCTCTTGCGAAAATGATAAATTATTCGTCTAATCAAATTCAACCAGTTGGAACTTCCGCTTGTGGATACTATTGCTTAATGTTCATTAAACAGATGACCGAAAATCCAGATTTTTTAAAGTTTATTTTGCAGTTTGACAAACAACCTTCTCACGCTAATGATGAGATTGCATTGAAATTTTGCAAAAGTTTTATCTAAACTCACTGATATACAATGTCAACATATTGTCTTAAGTGTAAAACTAAAACAGAAAATAAAGATGAAAAAACAGAAAAAACAAAAAATAATAGAATAATGCTGAAAAGTATTTGTGCAATCTGTGGAAAAAGAAAAAGTATGTTTTTACCAAAAACAAAGTTGTCCGGAGCGGGTTATCCAGAAATTATTTTAGCAGACGACTGAAACAATATTATTATAAATCTGAAACATTTGTCAGTTATAAAATAAATAATGACATGCGAGTGCGATTGTGATAGAGATTTATGCCTCGAGCAAAATAAAATTGTTACATATTGTCAGAAATGCAACAACAGAGAAATAATTGGAACAGGTATAGATATACATGAATTTATTGGCAAATTGCCGAAACCAAAAGGTGGTTGGACATTGCCAGGCCATAAATATACTGGACCTTATAATCCTCTTGATAAACAACTTGATGCAAACGATAATCCTCTGCCAGGACAAGAGCCTTACAATCAAGTTGACACAATAGCAATGCGTCATGATATCTGCTACAGAGACAATGAACTTCCAGACAACGAGCAAAATAAACACAGCTGCGATAAAGTAATGTTAGACGAACTTCGTGATATGAAACCTGTAGATATGCGAGAACGTGTTAACCGAAGGCTGGTCTAGGGTTTTATTGGAGCAAAATATAAACTTGGTCTCGGTAAAAAAGAATTATATGATGATCTTGCCTTAGAGACGCTAGCGTCTCAGCTACACAAACCTAAAAAAAAACATGTTTCCGCGACGTAAAGTTGTCGCAAATGCCGTTGATGATATCTGGGCGATAGATTTAGTTGATGTCTCAAATCTAGCTGAATTTAACTTTGGCGACGATGGCGCTCCAAAGAGATATCTTTTTAATGTACTAGATGTTTTTAGTAAATACGCGTTTAGTATACCCGTTTCGGATAAAACAGGAACATCGATGACTGATGCATTAAAACAAATTATTGTTAACGCAGAAAGAAAACCAAATAGTATCTGGACTGATCATTGAGCAGAATTTTTTAATAAAAAATTTGAACAGTTTTCAGAGCAAAATAACATCAAAAAATATGTCACAGGAAATGAGGGAAAAAGCGTCATCGTTGAAAGATTTAATCGCACGCTCAACGAAAAAATCCACAAGTATTTGACAGCTAAAAATACGAGCAAATATATTGACAATTTACAAAAAATTGTTGACGAGTATAATAACACGAAACACAGATTCCTTTCGCTAGGCAAAAGGAAAATGTTGCCAAACGACGCGATTGCAGATCCAATATTAGCAAACGAAAATATGTACCGCAGACATAGATTTAAAGTTGGTGATAAAGTTAGAATTTCTTTGACGAAAAAAAATTTGAGAAAGGATATACTCATTACTGGAGTGAAGAAGTATTTGTTGTTGATAAAGTACTTTTAACAATACCAGTTGCATACTCGTTGAAAGATTTATTATGTGAACCTATAAGTGGTAGTTTTTACGGGCAAGAACTTCAGAAAACAGAACAAGATATATTTGTTATTGAAAAAGTTATTAAAAAACGCGGCAACAAAAGTTTAGTCAAATGGCGAGGGCGTGGCGATAAATTTAATAGCTGGATACCAACTAAGTCGATCGAATAATATTATTAAAAATTTCTTCGTATTTTATTAGTACGGATTTATATTTTACTGGTTTACACAAAGAAATTAAATGTAATTTTCTTGTATCATCGATTGGCAATAAATTAAATATTTTAAAAAAATAAAATCGTATTTTATATTTCTTTGTTGTCCAGTTATTTTTACGTTTAGAAAGGGTTTTATAAGCTGCCAAAATATTTGATGCTCTTTGATAGTAAAATTAAATTTTATTATTTTTTTAGCAATATGGTACTAAACATCATATCGTCCAGTTGTTGGTCTGCTTAAATTTTTTCTACTAACAACAACATCATCTTCGTCATCGTCATAGTTATGCAAAATATCTTATTCAGTATAACCAGCAAATCTGTCATTAGTAATATTTTCTAATGTAAAATTTGAAACTGAAACAAAATCTCACGAATATAGTTTAGCCAGTCTCTCAATTAGTTCATTATTATAATATATCTTTTGTCTAATTAAAAAATAATAAGATGTTCGGAGAAATAAAATATCATCAAAGAGTTAATATATTAAATCACAAAGAATTAGCTGAAGCAATTCGAAATTGTTTGTTGGGACATAGTTTTTATTTTGTTGATGTTATAATAACATTAGGTGAGTCTCACAAATTTTTATTAACAGTAGCAGAAAAAATAAAACTTAATACAAATAAAATGATGACATTGCGATTTAATCGAGATGATATTATGGAATTTAGTCATAACTGTCTTACTCGAAATGATATAGAAAATATCATTATTTATCGTATTTAAAATTAAATCTATCAAATGTTAACATTGACGTTGCTGATCTAGTTACATTATCAGCTACAAATTGTATTGCACTTGAATGGATTTTATGATATTTTCCAGCAGCTGTTATTGATTTAAATTTCATTTCTTCTCCAGTTTCTAGATTTATTGAAATTATTTGTTTAGCCGGATTTTAAAAATTATTACTACCACCAGTTCCACGTCTTGTGTTTTCTTTTCGCGTAACCAAATCTAAATTTTCCAAACGATTATCTGTTTTAATACCATTTTTATGATCAACAACTAAACTATTAGGTATTAGTCCGTTAAAAGTTTCAAACACAAAACGATGAGATCGATAACAAACAAAGTTAGTTTTTGTTCCACGTACATTAACACCAAAATATCCACTGTTCTGCAAATTTCCAGTAACTTTTTTTGTTCTTATATGTCTAATAATTCCCCTGTCAATTGTCTCGTATAAATCAAATACTGGGTGAGGTTGAAATTCATTTTGTAATGCTAAAGTTTTAATATTATCATCAGCAACTGCGCTATTTGCTCTGTATACTCGTTGTCCTTCTGGAATATCGTCGCAAAACAAAGTATAAATAAAATCTTTTCTAAACATTTCAATTCTTTCTGTATTATCGCCTTTTACTGAAATTGATACACCAGCTGGCGTTGGTGTGCCAACAGATTTTTTAGATTCTATATTAATAACAGAACCTAACATATTTGCTTCATATAAATTGTACCTTGGGTGTACATGATAAAATTCTTGCTCTTCTGCCGTCAGTCTCAGGTATCTCAAAATTTCTGTCATTATACAATACGGATTTCATATCTCTAATTAAAAAATTCAATTAAATATAAAATATTACTATATATATAATGTTAAAATTGCGAGATATTGCTAAAAAGAACATTATTAAATCTGAAAAAAATTGCTAGTGCATTTTCAGGTTATGATAATAGTTACAAACTTGATGATCAAAATATTTTAGCAAATTTTAGCTCCACAAATTTCTTTCATCTTTTACAACCTGTTATAGCTCAAGAACTTGCGGCTCATAAAAGTATCAAACTTATAGTACAATATCATACGATTATATCAATGTTACATGCAGTTGAAGATGTACTTGATGTAAGTTTTGAAACAAAAAGTTTTGACAGCGAAATTTCAGAAACATATCTAACAGCAAATCGAGAAAAATATTAACTGGAACAGACATTGCCATGGTCGCCGATGAAATACATCAAGACATAAACAAAAAAATTAGAAGAATTTACTGCATCAGGATCGGGTTTGAAATTTGAAATGATGAAAGAAGTTTTATTTCACATAGCAAAATATAACGTACTTCGCGGTAGTTTGTACGTCGATCTCCCTCAAAAAATTAAAAACAAAAGATGCTGTATAAATGTTAAAAACAATGATGACAAATGTCTTCAATGGTCAATTTTCTCTGGAAAACATTCTCAGTGTGATCACCCCGGCAGAATTGAAAAGTATTTGCCATATAAAGACGAACTAAATTTTTTAGGAATAGCTTTTCCAGTAGCAGAAAATCATATACCAAAGTTTAAAAAACAAAACAGTATCTCAGTAAATGTTTTCGGACTAGATGAGCGAGAAAACCTTTACCCGAGATATATCTCAGAAAATGCTACACAAAATACAATAAATTTATTATTTTATCAGGGACATTATTGCTGGATAAAAAACTTTAACGGCCTAGGTGGCAGACAGTATAGTAAAAATAAAAATAAAAAATATTTCTGTTATAGATGTTTGCATGGTTTTTCTAGCGATGGAATACTGCAAGAGCATCTCAAATACTGTGTCAACGTTCAAAGAATAACTATGCCTGGCGAAAAAGAAAAAATATGAAAATTTGAAAATTATGATCATAAACTAGATATTCCTTTTGTTATTTACGCTGATTTCGAGTGTCTACTC